>OOFC01029299.1:0-11992 GCA_900323345.1 Pseudochromis fuscus | reverse complement strand
GCCTTGCACCGCATTATAAGGTGCATAGAATAGAAACTACTGTAGTGTCTGGGGTTGTGTTATCATCCATCTAGATGAAGCTGCACTAAAGTGAATGTCAACAAAACAGTCAGGTAAGTCAGTCAGTCAAACTTTATTAATAGAAAACAAACCAACGTTCTGACAACTCTGTTCACTCCCAAAACAAGCTAGTACATTCACAATACGGTACCGTACGTACCAGTAGCTCTTACCAGTATTTTTCGCCGCCTTCGTTGAAAACAATGTATTTCCAACTCCATTTGTCACAGTTCAAAGCTACATGAACAGCTGTTTTATTTTTTTCTCCGACGTAACATCACAAATGTGGAGGGGAACTTTTCCCTGATTTAGTAAATATGTAGCAGTCTGATACCGCTATGGTAAATCAAACGTTAGTGCAATCACAATATACGCCCCCTGACTACGGTAGCCATAATTACCGTATTTTCCGGACTATAAGCTGCTACTTTTTTCCCGACGCTTGAACCCTGCGGCTGAAACACCGGTGTGGCTCATGTATCAGAAGCTCGTTAGCTTTTTACAAGCTAGCAAGCTCCGTACCGCCGATACATTTAGCCTCGTTACATCAGACCCGGTCAGAGTGGACCACATGAAACTGTTCGAATAAATTCAATAGCAGCTTATAGACAGGTGCGCTCAATAGTCCAGAAAATACGGTAACTAATATTGATCCATATATAAGGCGCAGCGGATCATAAGGTGCACTGTCGGTTTTTGAGAGAATTAAAGGCTTTTGGGTGCACCTCATAGTACGGAAAATACAGTAAGATGGGACAACTTGAAGATGAGAAAATAAGACTAATGAGAGTTTGTAAAAAGCACCTTTAAAAACCTCAGTGAAGTATTTGCCAAATGATTGTAAAGGGAACATTACAGGGAACAGGCTGTTTGCTGATGGTTGGTACTAAAGCGACAGAGCTCTAGAGAGAGAGTTAAACAGTCCTCTGCTCTTCAATTCTTTAAGATGTTCTTAAAAACTACTACAATTTAATAAACTTTATTGATCTGCATTAAAGAGCCAACATAATGAGTGCATAATTACCTCTGCATTCATCAAGGAGCTTATGGTTTTATAAGTGTTTGTCTGTATGTTAGGACCATTACAGATTTTTTTTGAGACCTTAGGAACAAAAAAATCAATTTCTTATAAGTGTAAATATTCATAATGGGCAGATTGACCCGACTAGTTCACCACAAGAAGGCAACATTGTTCAGTCTGCAGCTGGATGACACATGAGTTGAGGTTTGTACTCTCTCTCAGTGCTCTCCAATTATTTAAAAATAATGAATATATTTCAATGCAGCTTTTCACTTTGCCTAAATGACACTAGAATAACTCCAAAGACTGTTTACAAGCCTCAGTGTTACTTTTCCTTGCTCTGACCGGACACTGTTGCTTCATCCGTCTCCATAAACATAACCAGTGTGTTTTTCTGAAAGGCTCCTATCATTTTTTCATTAGAATAGGCGACTCTCTCTTTGTCTGAAACGGGCCATGCGATGACAAATGTTGTCTGGCTGCACAGTGAGATATCACTGATATACACACACACAGGCAGGTCTCCACAAGCAGCTGTCAGCTTTCATAAAACATGGTGCACTTTGGGCCAGCTCTGACTTCTTATTGCAAGCTGGCAAAGCTTGTGTGGACTGGAGTCTAGACCACACAAATTGCTTCACTTTTATTAGAACTGAGCTCCATAAACTGGTCTAATGTGCCAAAGGGAAAGGGAAGGGCTAAACGTACTGGCTTTGTAATGGCATAGGTTGTATGTGTGTGTGTGTGTGTGTGCCACAGGCTGGGTGTTGTGCCTTGATCGTGAGTATGTGCACGATATGGTGTGGGGCAATATTTCAGCAAACCAGCCCGACATAACTGCACTATTTGTTTGTATTTAATTCTAGCATGAGTGTTTCACTGCCGAGCTTTTCTTGTCTCAGTGGGAAAAACTAAAGATTTGAATTTGGACTGAAGCCTAGAATTTAGGGCGGCTCTTCCCTGTTGCACTATTCAATTGAGTCTTGTTCTGTAAATACATTTCTTCTGATAAAAGGGACGGACTACCTAAGGCGTGCAGCTGAAATCTCTCTGGTGGCAGGAGAACCGGCAGGAAACAGGCTCCAGTCTGTACGAATAATAATTGTGTGATTTGCTGCGTCTCTAATGCACTGAGTGGATAGATGCAGCAGATAATCAACCCCGGACAGGTATGAGCCACAGACTAAACCCTTCCTCTGCTGTAATGTAAATGTCCTAAATCAACCCTTTTTGAACAACAGCTGATTTATGTAGCAGGACCCAACAGCCGGGTGATTGCACTCTTCACAACACAGCAGTCAAGCAGCTACCAAGCTATTTATTCTGATGAAGAGGGAGAACAGAGCTCTAAAATATGTCCTTCTTAATAGCACTCCAGACACATTTAAAAGACAAACTAAAGAGCAACTTATCACCTGTAACTTGGCCAAATAAAACCAGCCGTCAGCATCTTTAATGAATAATGATGAGCGCTGAGAGGAAGAGACGCTTAAAAGCTTTAGTGTGTCCTGAGTGGATTATACATGCTCCACCGACAACATGCCGAACTAAGTGAAAATTATGTTTAAAGATACGTGAAATTAATGAAAAAAATTATATGAATTGATTAAATAAAAATACACTTATGTAAATTTCCCACTTTTCTTTTTTGCTTCATCAAGTGATTAATACTTCTTGAGTGATTACCTGTGGGGAGCCATCAGATCCCTGGTCCTTGGTCTTCCTAGCGAGTCTTTTCTTCTTCTTGTGAAGTGGTTTCGACTCCAGGATCATTTCTTCCAGTTCAAATGTGGGGTCACAGTTTAGTCTCCGTCTCTGCAAAGACAAACACACACACACTTAATCAAAGGAAAATGTTTTGCGCCAGAAACAAGACTTAGAATCTTGTATTATATAAATTGTATAGATTATTATGGATGGTTTTAGGATAATATCACATTTGATATAGTACAAAAAGGTGCAATCCACATGTATCTAAACAGAAAAGCTCAACATTAAGTCACAGCAAGACCAAACAGACTGAATGCTGGCAATTTAAGAAACAAAACAAGAGAGCTGAGTTTTCATCCCCATGCTCGAACATTAATAGTCTGCGAGGGACTAAAGATGGAGGATGGGCCTATAATTAGACGGAGAGACACTGTCAATTCCCCATCGATCCTCTGTGCTTCTCCTCTGCTGTGCCAGCCTGACCACTGGGGATACCCGCTGCTCAGCGGCCGCTATAGACTGGAAATTAGATAAAGTAATTTAGTTATCTATTCACTTCAGTCGTTATTCTGCATTTATTCACCTCTGTCACTAAGCAATGACAGTCATTGTCACCTTGGTGATCATCTGAAACAATGCATGGTCGCTATTATGATGCTTGATTAGTGCGTTGCTGCCCAGTTGTTGTTTTTTCTGCAGGCATTTACATGAAATTGACTTTTGATTTTCATTGGAGGCCTCCCTTTTTAGACCATATATGGTATGTACAGTACATCAGGGCATCTGCAGTAGGAGCCTGACACTACAGAGCAGTGCGCATCAGTTGTCAGCCAAGCAGCTTGACTTCCTGACTAATGATATTATTACGCAGAAACACCATCTCCACCCAACTTGTCATAATGATCCACAGACCACCTGTCGAGCCGCAGGTAGACATGTGGCTGCCTCCTCCGCCTTCATCTGTATTTAAGAGGCATGCACACACATGTGCTCCTTTGTGTTATTCTGCATCTGCACCGTCTGGCTGGATGTCTGCACTCAGTGGGACCTCCAGCTCGGCCCAGCAGGGGGCGGTGTTTACAGTCTGACTCGGAGAGATTAGATGAGGAGTGGGTAGTTCTGGATACAGCTTACTTTACTCACATCTTTGCCCCCTTAGGGGAAAATGCTGGTATGGAAATAAGTGTGGGAGAACAGTAGAAGGGTGGATTGGTTTCAGGGATTTTTATTCAGAAATGTTAAAGAACAAAATCATGTTATCACACTCTCACAAAGCTGTAAGGTAATTTAGATTAAAGCATCCACAGCTGGCTCATTCATAGTACGGTATATGCTTTTTCTTTTTGGCACCGGCTATGTTTTAAAGCATTGAACAATGTTGTATTTCTGCCATTCTTTAGGGAAATGAAAGTGAGATTAAAGAAGTGTGATGGATCTGATTAGCAACATACTATAGCAGAAAAACACTCTGTTCAGATGTGAGGGTTTTGTTGTGTAGCACATTGAGAAAACTCACATTGGGAATAAAGCCTGGAGGAAGCTGTTTGCTGAGCACAGCGTCCCAGTTGACGTCTGACATGTAGTCCAGATCCTGTAGCTCTGCTAGACAGGAAATGCGCTTCTGGACATCTATGCACAGCAACTGACGGAGACAAAAAGGATTAGAGTGAGAACAATTGTCCACGGGGGAGAGGCATGGCTGAAAAGTTAGGGGGACATAGTCCTCCTGAGACATGAGCACATGTTTGCCCTTAAGGATGTGTCTGAGAATGAGGATGCAGTGACAAAGGGCATTGGAGGTGGAAGATACCGGGTACGAAACACGAGAGGAAGGAGGGAGAGTGAAATAAAGAGTGACAGAGAGAGACGGGTGATGAAGAAAATGAAGTACATATAGAAAGCAAGTGGTGATGAGGAGGATTCAGCAGGTTGTGAAGCGTGAAAGATGAAGGACAAATATATTGAGCGTGGAATTCTCCCCTTACAGTCTCACTTTCTTTACATCTCTCTCCTCTCTCTTTCTTTGTCGTACACACACACTCTGTCGTTCACACACACACACATGCAACTGGAATGCCAATGAGCTACGAGGAGTCTGAGCACGAAGCAATGCAACAGTTTGACTGCAGTGGATCGCAGCCAAGACAAAACCTGAATGCTCCCACAACAGTGCATCTTTCAGCTTTTGGAAGTGGCTTCACTGCGAGGGACACACTGAGATTTATGAATTGGTTCATTACATTAAATAAAAACACTAAAATCTAGATAACTGTAAAGAATAAATGATATTAATTGTGTTAATTCACACAAACCAAGGTATGTGCTTCTGTATTTTTAGTCTTCTCCTGACTTTGTGCTTTAGATTTACATCTCTAAATACTGTCTAACACGCAAATTTGAGTCAGTACAGTGAATACTGATTGTGATGATTATAATTCAAAAGCCATGCGAGCAGGGCTGCAAAACTGACAGTGACCCCCTAATTAATATTCTGCAGCTACTTCTTGTTTTCCCAAAGGAAGTGCTGGTGTCAGGTGTGGATAATTGTCCTCCCACGGGAAAATAAAGATTTTAAACAGTGGAGAAAAATCCAAACTATCTCACCCACAGAGTAGCAAAGATGCTCACTGGGGTGGAGAACATGAGGAAACGAGACATGAACGCATCATGTTTGTGTGTTTTATGCAGTGGACTAATGCATGTTGTACTGCTTTACCTTTCTGAGAAGAGACTTCATCTCCAAAGACCAGGCTGCTGGGTAACTGGGATGGACCTTATGGAACGTTTGAAGGATCTCATTAGCTGGTGTGCTGGATCTCATCACGTAGGGTCTCTGAAATAATGAGAGTAAAAGCAGAAGAACGGGGAAGGAGGAAAGACGTTAAAGACAACTTGTACTCATGGTCATGCACTGCTGGGAGGAGGGGTTTTTTTCTTTAACTATTTTTCCACACTGCCCCTCTCCACTCTCTTCCTCTTTCTCCTTGTGCTCACCTTCAGTGGACTCATTTTCTGCACTGATGGCCACAAATGACAGAGGAAAAAGAAAATAAAGGAGGATGCTCAACATAAAACTCTAAAATATTCATCTGGAGTCAGATGTTCAGAAGTGCACTGGTGGATAAGGCAGAAATTGGCTCATACATTACAGTACAGTTTGTTAATGTACCATGCAGCCTCTGTGTTCCCGCTCTTTGGTTGGAGAAGTTTAATCTGATTTGGGGGGGGGGAAATGGAAGGAGGAGGAGACATTTATGCGCACATTACACTGGTACCTACTCACTTCGCTTCGCCTCGGATGCCCCTCGGTTACATTTACATTGCCGAGGACAGTCCCTGCTCCATGTAGCTGGCCGTCATTCGTGACGTCATCTTTTATGCGATTCTTTTGTTTCTGACCTCGCCGTCCAGCTCCTGCTGAATTTTCTCATCGGCGACTAATGACGGAAAGGTTTGCACCTCGTCCTGAGTCCATGGGGCAGGATTTCCAACAAATGCCATTTAATGGTTTGGATTTATGTGGCGCTTTTCTCTGGAAGTCCAGACTCAAAACGCTCACACAGAGACCATTATTCATTCACACCCATTCATACCGGTGGCGGTAAGCTAAGCTAGCCACAGCTGCCCTGGGGCAGACTGACGGAGGCGTGGCTGCTAATTTGCGCCTACGGCCCCTCCGACATCCACCAACCCATTCATCCAACATTCATGCAGGGCAAGGTGGGTAAAGTGTCTTGCCCAAGGACACACCAACAATGACTGGGAGGAGCGGGAATTGAACCACCGACCCTTCGGTTGGTAGACGGCCGCTCTACCATGTTTGAGCCCAAATCTGAAAAAACATTCACCACAATAAAGATGACAGCAGGACGTCTGACACCCATCAGCAGCCTATAATCATAAGCTGTGTGTCAACTGTTTTCCATGTATGTTCATATTAATCAGTGTGTGTTGGAAATGCTGGAAACACAGATGATAACATAACTAACACAATATTAACTGTACAGTATCTCCATGCACCAGCGGTTATTTACATGCCACAGTGCATGAAATCACTAAATCTAATAATGTTCACGAGAGAAGATTTGCATGTGCATTCGGTTACCATGACGACGATAATCCGACAGACTTGTTTCCAAACAGCCAACAATCATACGTCAGACTTTCAGCCTTCAAAACAAATCCCGAGCATCGCTTTACTTCATGATTTGAAATCTTGGACATGTGTAGCATGACCTCCCAACTGGTGAGACTGTAATTAGAACAGAAAACATGGAAATGCAACAGAGAGCCTCTTTCAATAATACATAGATGGATCTAACTCCCCACATATTACCACATTTTTTACAGTCTCCTCAGCTCAAGTTGTTGAGGCAATAAATGGAAAATCACTCTTGTGTTAAGTATTCTGTCAGTGCAGCCTGATTTCATGAGTGGATTACAAATGCCATGATTGTGGTAGTGGTCCATTAGGAAAATTAGATAATATTAATTATTGCAAAGGCAGGAAAGCTTCCAAATCAGAGGCATTTTGAGGTATCTTTAATTCATGGCCTAAACTTTTTTTAAACAGCTTTTATTTTTTTTTTATCATCTACCTGGAAATGTGCTGCTTTCTTTCTAACTCCTTGTTTCTCTCTCACACTTTATTTTCTTTTGCCTGAAGCCCCACATTTATCTACCTGTCAATCAAAAAACGACACACAAAAAAAACCCCCACTAATTAAAATATTTGTGTACCTTTTCTCCCAGGCAGGTTCAAACAGTTTGCATCAAGCTCAGTGTTTAGAGGAATCCACCGAAATGAAATAACCCTGTCAGCTCAGGAACAAAAAAAAATAAAAAATCTACCTACTTATCAACATGTAGAAGTAGGCCTGAATGGAAAAGGAGCGCTGCAGGCGATGTGGGAAAGTAAACAAATCTCATACAAGTGCACCCATGGAAGTCAAAGTCAGGGGGAAAAAAAAAATCAAAGAGCAGCAACGGATGAAAATAAAACTTCAGATGAATATGGGAAACAAGATAACTTTCACATATTTGTTTACTTTGGGCTGCGCTGCTAATAATTCCCGACCATGAATCAGTTTGGTGCTGCAAGTTTAAATGAGCGTTGTGATATTTATATGAACGGATTTTGAAGAATTTGGATATCAAGTGGTTGCATTTGAGTAAAAAGTGTCAAATCAATCAAGCTTGAATATCATACCAAATTACCCCACCCAATCCTATCAAGACTGTAGCGTAATCATCTACTGTCAGCTAACGTGCTGGACAGGCTAATTAAGCAAGCACATAAATCACCATTGCTCAAGCTGTCCCCAATGTTGTGAACTGTGTTATCCGACAAGCTCGGGGATCTCCACATGCATCCACAGCGTATTGTCATCTCTGCCTTTCTCATGTGTGAAATTACTATCAAATTGCGGATGAGCTGTAAAAGTGGGCTGCCAGTGTGTGCCGCCCGGCGACGGTTCCAGTGGCTTCACATGTGTCATATCTTCTAGGGAATCACAAGAGGAGGGATGAACCACCGCAATAAAAAAATCTGTGAAATCAAAAAAGAAAAACATGAAGAAGATGCAATGAGTAAAAAAATATCTAAAAACAGAGTAAAGGTAAAGATATAGGAGGAGGCTTCAATGTGTTTGTTATGGTAGGAAAAAACTCCTGAAGGGAAAAAAAAGTCCCCTAACATGTTTTAGGGCAAATGTTTTAACAAGATAGTATTGATATTTGGCCACAAGAGGGCAGCACGGTTCACTATCTTGCTTGGACTGTTAGTGTTGATTAAAGAAACTACAACAAAATGTCACAAAACTAGATTTCAAGCTTCTACAAACTGAGGTAAAAGTTTATTGATTGGTGGGATAAAACCACAGAGTGTATATAAACGATGAACGCAGTCACTGAATCTGAAAAAGTGTCAGAAAGTGCAATACCACTGATGACCACTCAACTCCAAAAACTCTTGACTTCCATTAAAAAAATCATCAGCTTCAGTACATTGCAATATATTTTTCCAGAAGTCTCAGTGTGCTGATGGTTCATCTGGAAATAATTTCATACTTAATTAGCTATTAGGCCCTAATAGGTATACTTCGGGTCATGGCTGCTTTGATTGACAGGTGGGGGCTCACAAACTGCTAATAGATGCTCCATTGACTCTACCCCAGTCATTACTTCTTAGCTCCGCCTTCTTATCCAAATACACATGAACTCCAACAAACCTAAAATTGCTCGTCCACAAACCAACAGGGGGTGTTGAAGCCAATAATGTATTAACAGCCGATAATGTAATAAATTTGCCCTTTTTGAAATGGAATATGCCAATAACGTAAGAAAAGTCCTGAACCGATAATAATAATTTTTGGCTAATAACGTAATAATTTATGGTTATGTTATTGGCTCAGTTATTACGTTATTGGCCTGGTAAGAGAAAAAAACTTTGCAAATGTAATAACTGAGCCAATAACCTAATAATTTATTCCATTATTAGTCAAAAGTTATTACGTTATCAGTTCGTAAAAAAAATAAAAGTTCGGACTTTAATTACATTATTGGCCTATTACATTTCAAAAAGGGCAAATTTATTATGTGATCGACTGTTGTTATATTATTGGCTTCAATGCAGGGCAAAATGCTGTAACCTGAAAACCAAGGAACGACACTGGGATGAAGTAAAATGTGAGCCAGAGTTTATCAGATAAAAGTGGTTTTCATTATCACTATAACCTGCAGCTGATTTCTCAGTCCTGTGGAGAGTCTCCTGAGAGAGTCTCATACATCATGAGTTGAAGATAGAAGATCTTTTATATATATATAGATACTGGGTCATGTTTTTGGTTTTAATGAACTTTAATCCTACCTGCACCAGCTTCTTTTTGTGGGAAATCTCATCTGAAATGTTCTGCTGACCGGTGCTGGGTCAGGACTATAAACCTTAACGTAAAAAAAAAGATAAACTTCTCCACTGTCTGAGAGAAACTGCAACATTTCTACATGATTGTAACAAATAGTTGCCTGACCCACCTGACTGCATTTTCGCATGATTAGTTTGAAATTTTAAAACATGAATGCTAAGTTCATCCTAATGCTGCTGTAATTGCAATTCAAAGTCAACAGAAAGACACGAGCAGAGAAAAAAAAAAAAAAAAAAAAACAACCTCGAGTTCAGTAAATGCCAAGAGCGTGTTTCCGAGAAGCGGCTGTTTCCATGGGGACTCCAACAGCCAATCAGCTTTCTTCCCATAGAGTAAAACTAACTTAAGCAAGAAGAGAGACTGTGTGTCATTGTATGTGTGACTTCATACCTGAGAGGGCTGAGCTGGTAATGAAAGGCCTTTGTTTGAGTTAATGAGGACCAAAGTGCTTAAAAAGATTTAACAGACATTTGCTTTAATTAATAATTAGCCTATGCTTTAGCAGTTTTCTCACCGTGTGTGTGTGTGTGTCTTCAGTGCATGTGAACGTCTTGGCTTTGATCATCCACGGCAGAGATCGTGACTGTGATGCGCTGGTGTTTCATGCTGCGAGGAGGCTTTTTCGGCTCCGTCGGTCTCTTTCTTCCTCTGAAAGTTTCACTTGAGATCTTCTCCTCTCAGGTCCCCACGCTTTACTGCTCGTGACGGCGCCGATCCATACGTGTAATACAGCGCTTGTGTTGACGTGTTTCCGTCCCAACCCGAGTCGATAACCCGTCTTCTTTGTGTTCCCGCTGCTTAGCTCTGTAATCATGAAGAAGCTCATTCACTGCTGCATGAATAACCACCCTGACAATCCACATTTAATAGATTTATATACTGGGGAAAAAAACACACACACACAAATAAATAAAGCCACATAAACACTTAAACAGACGGACACCCTTGTGCAAATACACACACCCAGTTAAACATATTAAACTGCAGTAATAAGGCCACCGGGCAGTTTCCCGTCTGTTCACTGCAGGAGGAAATAGAAAAAGGCAGAGGAGGGGGAAACAGTTTGCCGTTTCCATACATTTATTTACGTACTGTACCGGGTTCATTTGTTTTCCTAAGCGCTGCATTTGCATACAGCCTTGGGCGAAAGCAAGGGCGTGAATTAAAACAAAAGAGCGAGGTGAATGAGATGGTGCAGCCCCGAACCCTCCGACATCGCCGCCTTTTCAACACTTTAGCACATTCACACACACACACACCAGCTGCACGAGGCATCGACCATGGGAGCGTCCACCTATAGAGCAGCAAACAGCGAAAAATGGATGAATAGGAAAAATGATAAAAGGGGGAAAACATTTCATTCTGTCCTTTGAGACACTTCTCTATTGTACACTGAAAGCACTACAGTACTGCCCTTGTCTCTTTTGTGTTTGCTTCTTGGTATGTCAATGCACTTTGTAAACCCATGTTTTTAAAAGTGCTGTATAAATGAAGTTATTATTATAATGACAACTTACTTCTATGTCTATGTCTGTTCTGAGTTGTAGTTGCTTCCTCGTAAAATGTGAAGAAAATGATTTATTAGAGATGGAAAGAAGATTTACGGACTGTCTGATTTCGACCACATTGTGTCAGATTGTAGACACATCTTCAGCAAAAGGTATTAATGTGGTTGTTATTGTTAACAAAAGATCGCACTGTCTTTAGTTTGTACTGACAGCTTCTTTCTTCTTCCTGTCTGCCTTATAGAAACAGCTGTGGTGTCCTGCTGACCCTTTGCTCATCATTGGTTTCTTGGGTATTACCACAGACCGTGAAAAGAAATGGACAAAGCAACCAGGTCTCAATAGTGAAGCCAGTGCAGGAGTGTAAAGTGCACTACCACTGATGGCCACTAGATGCTGGCTGCAAAAACTAACTTTTTAATCTTTATTTTAAGGCAAAAACTAGGATTTTGTAAGACATATTTCTTGATGGTTATGCTTACGGACACACTGTGCATGATATCTTTGTGTGTAGCTTTGTAGTGTCGGCCATATTTGAATGTTTGATCATTTGGAGACATCATCAGATGGTTGGAGTTTGGTCAGTGCAGGGTGTTAGTGTTGACATGGAGCTTCGGCCGCTGTCCGTGGTGCTGAAAGGCTGGTTTGCAGGATGAGCGTGTGGCTTACATGGGGACAAAAGCAGTTCAGTGTGTGTGTGTGTGTGTGTGTGTGTGTGTACGTGCGTTCACGTGTGTTTAGGGCGGGGGTGGGGCCACAAAAAAAACTCACCA
>OOFC01029298.1:0-19788 GCA_900323345.1 Pseudochromis fuscus | reverse complement strand
GTTAACACTCCTCCAGAGCTGACACGAGTCAGCGCCCAGCCACTCGCTGCCTCTGTGCGTGCCGCAGACTGCTGTGCGTTTTATACGACTTGTGTTTTAGCTTCTCGGTTGTTTTTTTTTTTTTTTTTTTAAGTACGTGTGTTTGGTTGTTCATTCTTCGCCAGGCTCGGCTTTACAGGCCAGCCGTTAATGTTTAATGTGTCGGCCCTGTTAAGTGGAGCCTCCCCTGCGCCAAGGACAACGCCAACCCAACGGGCCAGTTGCCATAGCTCGGCCTGGACTCCACTGAAGCATTCTGGGACAGACCGAGGACTTCTCTGCCCGGTGATGCTTCAAAGTCTCTTCACTTCAAGACATTTACAGTCCACAGCAGTTATTTGGATTTATTTAGAAATTAAATGATGGATGCTGCACTGAAGTGCTAGGTCTCAGCTTTCATTTGAGCAGGTTTACATCAATAAGAGAAGAACTGTGTGATATACAGTCTGACAATGCTCTTTAGATGCTCATGTGATGTGTGCATGTGAACTTTAGAGCAGACAGTAGCAAATATGGACGTTAAGGCAGCTCCAGGATCTCATTGCAGAGTGTCCTTTGCTGAATTCATCCATTTAATGAGTCCAGAGTTCAGTGAAGATACTGTGATGTTATGGAGCAGGTGAATCTTTGAACAAGGTCTTGTCTATACAACACATTTCCAGTTTCAGAGGAACATGCAGAGATGAGCTCTAATATTAAAAGAAAACAAGACTTGCAGAAAATAAATGCAGCAATTTTATTGTGGTAATTCAAAGTGCATGAAAAAAAGGATGCTAAAAACTATAACGAAGGCCAAACACTTAAAAGAAGTGGGTGAAATACACAGCTCCAGATAATAATCCCTAAACATAATTTATAACAATAACAGTGGATTTTATCTCGGCTTAAACCATAGACTGTAAATAAAAGATTTAGACAGCCATCGGGTCAGGTGAACTCCAGCCTCATACACATTGGGCAGTGTGCTCAGGTTCAAGGGTCAGACCCGCCTCCTCACTCCTCCCTACATTTCCAAATATGGTCACTTCTGGTTAAAAAACAAAAAAACCCCACAAACCAACAGGTGACATCATAGTGACGACGTCCATCTCTTAAATACAGTCCATGGCTAAAACAAATAAATAGTAAATAAACAGCTATGAATATTAATGAAATTGCTAGCTGAAAGTAATAAGATACAAATAATAGATTCACCTTTTTATTAGCTACAAATAACAGAAATAGTTTAAATTACATTGTTTGCTAAACATTGAACACATGGTCAATAAACTAAATTAAAGGTTTTGAAGTATACTAATTGAAAAGTCTAAATAGTGGCTAATAAGTTAGATAATTATCTTTACGTTGAAAGAAAGTACCGTATTTTCTGGATGACGCTAAATGTGTCGGCGGCACGGAGCTTGCTAGCTTGTAAAAAGCTAACGAGCTTCGTGTCGCCGATACATGAGAAACACCAGTGTTTAAGCCGCAGGGTTCAAAGCGTCGGAAAAAAGTAGCGGCTTATAGTCCAGATAATACGGTAATTATAATAACTCAGTAATGGAAACATGTCTGAAATGTTCTTTACCAAAAGTAAATCAGAAAGTTTGAAGCAGAACTTCATATCCGCTTTGCTCTTTGGTGTGAATCTCTTCGGGGAGTTGGTGCAGTTCTGCTTTGGCCTGAGTCGTCAGTAAATACCTGATAAAAGCAGCAAAACCTTACTGCTGTAAAAAAAAAAAAAAAAGCGAACAGACAGTGCAGAGCAGACTGGTGTAATTTTTATATTTGTGTGTGTGTGTGTGTGTGTGTCTGTTCATGCAGGGTGGGCGTCACTGTTTATTTGCATGTTACAGCTATGAAAGTCTGTACGCCTGAGTTGGCATGTTTTCCTGTGACTGTGTATATTTGAGTATGTGGGCAGCAGAGTGTGTGTTGCAGGACGGGAGCTCATTAAAGCGGCTCGTAAAAAGTCAGAAGCAGCAGAGACGCTCGGACCAGCTGGGTCGGAGCTCGCAGTCAAATACCTGGCAGACAGACGGCTGGATGAACAGCGAGAAACACAACACAGGCAATAGCTGGTATTTAAACTACGATAATCCCCTCGGTGCTGCTGCGACAGGAGGAAAAATATGGAAAGGTTTTCAGATAAAGAAAGAGAAATGTGGCGGCCAATTGAACTGGCTTGGCATTAAAGCTCCAGTGATTGATTGGCAGCTGAAAAGATCCAGTGGACTGTGAAATATTGTCTGAAAAATACACTGTACATCCACCACAGGCTCGCTGACAAGTGTAATGGGCTGCTGTGGATACTGGAGCATTAAAACATTTCCAATGATTTTCCAACAGTTTCAAATATGGACAGTTTTAGTTTTATATGCACACAGTGGATGGTGGTGGGGAATTTCAAATCTAGTTTTCTTACAGCTGCATTAAGCTCTTTTTTTTGGCCTCTTGGGGGCATCAGACAAAGGGAAAGCACAATATAAGTATATGAGTTATAAAGTTGTAAGAGTACATATGTTAGCAAGAGAGTTAGTTGTTTTGGTTTCCTCCCAACATGACGCTCTGCTAGCATGACATCAGTTTATGTGTTTCTTTTTGTTTGTTAGCTGTTTTGTTAAACTATTGAACATATATTAAGGATTTGTTTTGAGAGAGAGGGCGTTACCCAAGGAACAAATACCATATTTTCCGGACTATAAGCCGCTACTTTTTCTGACGCTTTGAACCCTGTGGCTTAAACACCAGTATGGCTCACGTATCGGCGGCACGAAGCTTGTTAGCTTTGTACAAGCTAGCAAGCTCCGTGCCACCGATACATTTAGCGTCGTCACATCAGACCCAGTTAGAGTGGACCACATGAAACTGTTCGAATGAATTCAATGGCGGCGTATAGACAGGTGCACTCAATAGTCTGGAAAATACGGTAATTAAATTTTGGGAAAGATCCAATGATAGAATGGGGGGGGTTCACCACAAGGGGGCAGCAGTGTTCAGTCTATAGCATCAGTACAGCTGGATTATACCTTTTCTGGAGGTTTGTGCTCTCTAAGTGCTTTCTAGTTACTGTTTGCAGCTTCCTGTTGCAGCTACAAATGACTATTAACCAGCGGTGGGAAGACAATCTAACACAAATGTAGATACAGGGGCTTTGATACCATAACAATACATTTTAAATACGGGACGATGTAATCTGATGCACTTCTTTACAGTTGCTTGAAGCAGTCCTTCATTTTCATTTATTTCATTACAAAACAAAGTGGGAATAGTTGGGATTCAGTGGTCATTTATGTAAGTACATAAATCACCAAGGAAACACAAGCTTTGTGTTTATTTTATGGCATCATGGGAAAATGGAAAACAAATGTGTGATTTCAGAATAATGTGTCGATGTGTTTGGAATAGAAAAAAATCATTTCTGTATGAACAAACATTTGGATGATGAATTATAAACTTTAGTCTGTCTCAGGCAGACATGTCCAACTGTCTCACTGTGGGAGTTAGAGGGAGAAATATGAAAGTGTTGGGGTAAATTATATCAATGTTGTCGGCACAGACGCAACTTTTTAATCATCACCCGATTCAGATCAGATTTATATCGATTCACAAGCACATGGATGCTTGTATATTTAAACTGATTTGCCATTTTATTTTTAACCAATTTATTATTTATTTTTACAATTTACTTTGCAAATTTAATTCAGTTTATCTTCACATTGCTACTGCTAATGCAACTTTAAGCAAACTGTACATACACTGACTCAGGAGAGTGGAGATCATTAGCCTGAAAACCAAAACAAAGAGCTGAAAAGAGCTTCACAGTTGTTTGTCTTTAATTCATTGTATAAAAAAGTGTGCAGCTTTAATATTCACATAACAGATAGATAGATAGATAGATAGATAGATAGATAGATAGATAGATAGATAGATAGATGGTTGAATTATAAATCCCATTCTCTGTTTCTTAAACCTAATGTTCACTGATTGATTGCTGATGGACTGAATCAGGACGACAGCACGGCCACTACCTTGCTACCTCATCTTTTTACTCCTCACATACACAACTACACAGTCGCACACACACACAGATGTTTACACACAGACACTGCATGCGCCGCTCGCCCTGCCCTCCACCCACACAGATCCTATAAAGCAAGCTTTATTTTAAAGCTCTAATAACAGGTTGGGGCCTTGAAAAGAAATAATAATCAGTGAGATACGCAGCAGGAATGTCAACATGTGTTCTCGGCTGGATGTGTGTGTTTTAACCGAGGGTCTCTCGTGCTGGAAAACAGGTCTTTTCCTCTCCTCGCGCTCGGTGAGCTGCCTCCCTCTCTGGAGGAGTGACCGGGCAAAGAAAACAGCCAGGAGAGGGGTGGCGGCGGCGGCGGCGAGGGGCGAGGGGGACGACGAGTTCAGCAGGTTAAGCTGAATGGATGCTAAGTCAAAGAACATGCCACTGTCTGACTGAGAGAAAGTTGATCATGCGTATCCGTGTACATGCAGATATTTGTGAGGGAGTGCGAGGCAGCTGTGTACCCGTGGTTTGGGTGTGCGTAGGGAGGATCTGACCGGTGGGGTAAAAATACCCGCGGGGCAGCTTGCCAGCCGCTCTGCAGAGAGGACACCAAAGCTGTGCTGATGGACAGCCCCGAGCAACTTCCCTCTCCAGTCGCTCTGCTCCAGGAGGCAGAGGTGGAGGTGAAGAGGACGTCAGGATATTACACAGTATCCGTTCACTCACTCGCCTCTCCTCCTCCCTCCTCTCAGGTCCTGCAGACTCTGGGTGTGCTGAGCTCCAGCACCGAGCTCCTGTGGAGGGACGGGCCACAGGTTTTGTCCCGGGAGGAGGTCCTGCTGCACCTCCTCACTCTGGCTCAGACCTCTGCTCACAGGTCAGTGAAAACACCATTAATAAAAAGGATGTACTCAAATAAATAACACGTTAAGGAGACATATTGTTCTCGTTTTCCTATAATAAATAAATAAACAGTTCAGTCACATGAAGAAAGTTAGAATCAGATGTTCCAGGTGAGGCATCAGTGATTAAAACTCTCTTTAGTGAGAACTGAAACATCTATAGTTTATCTGTTTTTTACTCCAACTTTAATAATAAAGTCAGCGCAGTTCATTTTACAATAATAGTAGTCTAATAATAGTACATGAAACCTACGTACCTGCACAGGGTGGTAGCTGTGATATTGACTCTCCAATACAACAGCATTTAGGTATAATTAGACAGTCCTGTTGCCACTGCTGGGCTGCCATGATACATTCTCACCCTCAACCTTGACATTTTCTAATTGGTTAAAATGCTCTGACATCACATGGGTTCATTTAAAATGGCTATCTCTGTGAAATTATCCATGATGGGTGAATTCTGACCTCAAGAGATGAATATCTTTGTTGTATGAGCGCTTTATTTTGAAAAATTTACATAACTCATTAGCTTATGTCATAATCTATCTTCTGTATTTCTTTTTCCTTTAAGGGAAAATAAGAACATTTTCTGTCCCTGTTTCAAAATAAAAGCCCACTACTGGCATTTAAATAGACAGAAACACTTTATTAATTAACCAGGCTTTTATTGTGAAATATTAAAAGGGGAGACCGTGTTTAATTTATTCACTGCTGTTTTCCCCCAGCCTCGATTTGAGGTCCAGCTTCATTTGTTTACATCGACCACACCCTGGACATCATGAGAGACATGGGTTTTAATTGATACAGGAACTTCCTGTTCAGTGCTCCCCAGTGATTGGCTGCAGCTCAGTCATAAGGAGGGTTTTTCAAAAGCAGCTTTCCCACCATAATGTAAACTCACCATTAGTGTGTTATATAACATTCACTCTTTCCTCGCCCCTTCACAGACATCCATCTATCATCACTCTGTCACTGATAAACAAAAAGAAATCCTCCAGTCAGGCTGCAGTGGATGTACAGCTGGTTACACGCAGCTTCCCACATCATCTCTCAACTATATTGCACATGGACCCTGATGTCTGTGCAGCGCTCAAGAGGCCAGATCCCCCTGTAACTTATATTCTTTTCAAGGTAAATGCAGGAAAAGGGAGGCAACTGGAAACCTGCTGTCAAAACACAGCGTCCAAGTAAATCCCAGAGCAGCTTTTAGGCGTGATGGATGGAGGAGACATGGATGTACTACAGGGCAGGAGGCAACCACACTCTCCTCCTCCTCCTCCATTTGTCTGTGTTTTTTCTTCTTGGTTTGTGAAAGAGCCCTGCCGTTTGCCGCCTGGCTGTCAGCTCTTCATTCAGAGCCACAATCCATGCAGGAGGAGGAGGAGGAGGAGGGACCCTGGTTCGCTGGCTGCACCCTGACCCTGCACACCTGGGCTCACCTGCTCTCTGCAGGATGTTCGGGATCTTTATTGTGCGTCGCTGCATTAATCGAACTGTTCAACAGCCACAAAAACCGGTAGTTTTAAGATTAAGCAAAGTGGGTGAAAGCTGATATTTGCGCCTCCATCTCACCATTATTCCAACATTAGATTATTCACACCTGTCAGACCCGGAGCTTTATTTTGTCAGAGTTTCTCAGACTTGTGAGTCACACAGCTTCTCTCCCTCTTTTACCACAAACTGATTTGGCACATGCTGTTCCAGTATTTGTGTGTGTGTGTCCTACTGTAAGCCCTTTGACAGGCACTGGCAGACACACACACCTTCCTTGACAAGCCACCGCTGTACTTTTCTCACCCCTGACAAGAGAGTACAGGCTTGAATAAGGATTGGATTACAAAGGCTTTCAGCCCCGCAAAGCCTTTTTCCCGGCCACAATCTCTGGACCCGGGGATCCACTTTCCCCTCGCCGCGGCCCCAGGGTTATGATTAGAGGCGGGGAGGGCTGAGATTGGGTTGCCGGCCGCCCTTGTCTGCCGTGTGATTGAATGGCACTCGGGCTATTGTGATCCATAATGTAGTGGTGAGTACCAGCACACTTCTTTTGTGGATTGTAACGCGATCCGAGTCGAGTGATGTGTGCGTCGGTCGTAATGGTTTCCACAGAACAACCTGAGGAGCACGTTATCACTTACAGATGCTCTCAATGCGCAAGTATGTTCAAATTAAAGGGCCAGTGCACTCAAATTACAGAAAAACACATTCACCGTATCGCCTCAAAAGAAACGATAATGGACGGGGGCGTGGTTCACAACACTTAATGAAGCCCCGCCCCCAGAGGTCGACCAGTGAAGCACAATGTATATTTGTATGGGTTTGATTTAATGAATTCAATAATAAAATCATGCAATTTTTTTTCCTACTGTTGCCCTATTTCAGTCATTGTCGGTATACAGGTCCTTCTCCTTTCACAATAAAAGCCCCGTTAAAAAAATAATAAAAGGTATCTGTCCACTGGACCACTAGAGTGCTTTTAATTTGAAACTAAATAAATCATGGTGGTTGGATGTTTTTTTTGTGTGATAGTGCCAAAAATAAATAAATAAATACAAACACAAGTTAAAACATAACCCTCTTGTTGGAGGTAGATAGAAATAAAGTCCAGCCAATGTTACCATGTTGGTTTTTTGGAGCCAGAAGTGACCATATTTGGATCTGAAGGGAGGAGTGAGGAGGCGGGTCTAACTCTTGAACCTGAGGACATTGCCCAAAGTGGATGAGACTGGAGTTCAGGTCTGCTGTCATTGAAGACCAGACCTGTCAATCAAACTAACCACGCCCCTAAATCTTCCTCTTTCTGGAGCCTAGTGGCCATCGGTGGTGTTGCACTTTTTTGCTGATTAGTTTCATGTTTGTTGCTTCGTCCATTTCTCTAAACAGTCTGTGGAAGTTGATGTTTGCTCATGTGTTTCAGTGTGGAGCTGCACTGCGCTGCCCTGACGCTGCTCTCTCAGCTGGTGGTTCAGCTGGTGAACTCTGACCCTCAGGTAAACACAGATTCATCATCGTCGTCGCCGCGTCATGTGGAAATGACCTCTGACCCTGCAGAGGAATCTGTCTGCAGCCTCAGAGGTTAAACCGGAGGAGGTGTCGGATGCTGTCACCAGCCATTCCTCTGCTTAGCTCAGCTGTAGCTTGTTGCATCGTAGCAATAAAACTGTCCATCACTCTGAATACGATAGTAGTCTTTTGTGAGTGTATTTGTCTAATTAACTCCTCATCCAGGCTGCGAGTACAGTGGCTCATCTGGCTCAGTGGGGGGCGCTGGTGTGCTCGTGCTGCAGCGAGGAGCAGCCGGTGGAGGTGAAGATGATGGCCGCCAAGGTGCTGGTCAGCTGTACGTCCACCCTGCTGAGCAGCCCTCACCTGCCACTGGGTGAGTCTCTGGTAAAGCTTCACATGTGTAACTTAAATTATGTGTGGGAATAATAAAGTGTGTGTGTGTGTGTGTGTGTGTGTCAGGTGTGTCCACTACAGTGTCACTGTGGAGGAGTCTGTTCACGCTGCTGCAGGATGAAGATCAGGATGTCCGAGATGCAGCGTCCGACTTCTTCTCTAATGTCCCAGCTCATCTGCTCAGTGCAGGTACGACACTCACACTAATGCATGAGTGTGTTCCTAATACAACACACACACACAGCTTCTCCGTGTCCACTACAGACGAGGTAAATTACTGAGGAGCAAAAAAAACACAAAACAACAACAATAATTCACAGCGACTGAAATATACACACACTGACATAAAACACGGCACCACAAACACATGTAAAGACGAAGTCGATGACATCATTTCGTGCGAAGGGTTCGGGGAGCGTTCCTGGAATGGAGGGCGCTAATTCTAGTTTTGTGAGTTTGAGGGCGAACAAAGTGTGTGTGTGTTTGTGCGGTTGTGTGTCATTGTTTGTGGAATGTCTGAGGTCTGTTTTCTGAAGAACTGTAGGATGGCACACACACACACACACACACACACACACTTAGCTCTGTATGAGAGGACTGACAGCTGCCAGCTCTTTACTCGACCTCCTCCCACCCGACTCCCCGTCCTCACAACACTCACTTCCGGTATTTTCCCAGCTTCCCTGCGGGAGGCGCCCTTATTGTGTCTGTCGCCGCCGATACCATCTCATAACATAACACGAGATAGCAAAAACATCTCATCCCGGCTCCCATGGCAACGCTGTTTGTGGATGGGGGAAGACTCAGTTTGAGCTGTGGTTATTTTAGCACGGGGATTTTTTTTTTATGTTTTATTTGCGACCACATTTTTATTTTACAAGTCATCAGAGGGGAAGATGAAACAAATCCCTAAAAGGCAGAGAGCACATTTCATGATCTGAAGCCTATTTAAAATTCCTGGAAGTGTTGTGATACCAGTATTTATCCCAAAGCCTGCTGCATGTGTGTGTGTCCTATATGTGTTTATGTACATAAGGCCAGACGGGGTCAGATAAGCCGTCAGCAGAAAAATCAGATAGGAGGTCGACAACATGACCAAGACGGAGAGGTTTTCTTTCTGTGCAGCAGGAAGGGAACACAATAGGCATAATTACAGAGTGTGTGTGTGAGTGGGACATCCTCCTGTGTACGTCCATACTCTGCTCATTTCCAGAGTACAGTTTTTGTGTGTCTGTGGGAGGCAGAGTGTGTGTCACTTACCGTAAAATGGCCTACATTTCCGCCTGGACTCCGGGGACGGTGTTGGTCTCCATTCTTTTCTTTTCTGGCGCTCTTCAGCCAAAACCCTTTAAAAACCCGACCGCCAACGACAGGATCGTGAACCCTGCACCGGATTCCTAGTTTATTTCAACACGTGTCGTACGCACTGCAGGAATGTGGCGCGCAAAAAGACGCCGAAAAAAAATGAGACGGTAAATTGGTGATCTCGTATCAAATGATTGAGTGACTCGGCCAGGAAAGTCGAATTCCTCATGCAAATGAAAAACAACAGAAAAACCCAAAAGAAGTCACGTCCAAGAGGCTGTAAAAGAGAAAGAGAAACATTTACTTGGGAAAATATGTCATCTTTCTTCTTTTAGAGCTTCGCAGCAGATCTAAAATTACACTCGTGCTGCAGTGAGCTGGAACGACAGTTTGGTGCTTTGGCAAAATTTAATGAAGTCATCGTGATTGTATAAACTCTGGAGAACATTTGTGTTGTCTGTGTGGGGAGTTTTTATCTTGAAGTCTTGAAGCGGACGATTTAAGGCCTGATTTGCTGGTAACTAATGCCACTCAGTCACATTCGCTCCTTGAATTTCTTTGTTTTCTCTGTTGTGTCTGTCTTGGGATTAAACCCTTTAACACCTATCATCGCAAATTTGCATCATACCGTTTGCATTCAGACTGCAGCCGAGATGACATAAGCATTCCTTCAATTACAGTTTGTGCATATTCAATACGTATCTAGGAACATTTTGCAAAGACTGGTTTCTTGTTGGACCGGACAGATTTATAATCAATTATTATTATATTATTTATATCTATTCTATGTGCTATACAAATACAAATGAACAAAATCCCCTTAATTTAGCATCAGCTTGAAAGAAAAACACTTTTTTTTTATATATATAATTGTAAATAAATTCAGGTGTCAAGGGGTTAATACTGAGGCCATAATTTAATTCAACGAATAGTTTTTGAAGAAGGCAACAATTCTCAAATCTAACAGAAACATGCTGATGCTGGTCAGTCATAATAACTTCCTGAATTTCTTTCTCCGTTGTGTCTCTTGGCTTTTTCTTTCAGAACAGGATTTAATTCAACACAGAGTTACTGCAGGGGCAACAATTCTTAAAGCTAACTAGCTTTAACTAGTCAACGCTAGACTTCACTTTATCTAATGACATCAGAATAAATGTATTGACTCAGTATTTCAGGATTGAAAATTATCATTTTGAACTGACGTCAGTTGGCTACAGAGTTTTTTGAGTCAACATCTAGTGGCCCAGTTGTTTCCTCTATTTCTATCCACGGTCCATGGTGGAGAGTTAGCTGAGAAGATTGACATACTTTCACATCTGTCCTGTAAAGACGAAGATACCACTTGCTGCTAATTAGCTTAGCTTAGCACAAAGAATGGAAACAGGTGGAAACAGCTAGCCTAGGAAGCAAAACTGAACTTTATATTTCAGTTGTTTTAAGGGTATAAAAAAGAAAGTTTGCTAATATTCACAGTACTGTTGGTGCCTCGTTGCTTTAAGTTACATTACAATAAAATGAACTTTTATGATTTCTGCTATTTCTACAAATGTCAACAGCAGCTGGTTGCAGTCACAACATGACTCTCTGTAGATTTCTGGTCAAAGTCCAGAAGCGTTTTCCAGCGCTCGTGTTAAAGTGGTAACCAGCACCACTGCAGAGACCTGATTCCTGTAGTGATACCTTTGACCTGTCTGATATCTCAGGTCAGCAGAGTTATCCCCCAGCCTGTCAGAGCGCCAAGCAAACAGGAATGAACTAGCACAGCATGCTAATTCCATAGCATGGAATATAGCACAGTGCTGCGCCAGTGGAAAAAACAACATTAGTGCATTTGTGTCTGTGTGTGTTTGTGTGTGTGTGTAGGTCACTGTGGAAGAGAGTGTGTGTATTTGTTGGTGTGTTGTTCTCGTCCCTTTCAGGGCGGCTAGTTTTCATGGAGGGAGGTGTGTATGTGTGTGTGTGTTCATGTACTTGTTACAAACTGAGGACAGGAACACACCTTTTACCAACCAAGTGAGGACAGTTTGGGTTGTGGGGACATAGGTGATTTTTAATTATTCAGAGGGTTGTTTGTGGGTTAAAATGGTTTTAGTGAAAGGGTCGGGATTACATTTATGGGAGGGTCAGGGTGAGGGGCTTAGCATTTAGTTATGATGGTGGACGTTAGGGTAGGGGGCTGGGGAAGGCATTATTTCAGTGAGTGTCCCTACAAAGACAGAAGTGTGTGTGCGTGTGTGTGTGTGTCTCTGTGTGTGTGTGTGTGTTTTATGGCCTGCCATTGCAGAGTCAAGTATCTGAGGTGTTAGCTGCTTCAGATGAAAGTGACGACTCCGGGTCCTTTGATATGGAGGGGTGGTAGAAATGTGGGAATGGAGACGGGTTCAACAACAACAACAACACAGAGACACACAACATGACAAAATGCTAACTTCTTAGCAGATTTACATTAGAACTTTGGCTAAACTATGGATTTAACAGTTTACTGTGTGTGATACAATATCTATAATACTCATGTGGACTATTTTTGTCTCAAAATAAAAGGCTATGTAGTTTTAATACTTGTAAGCCATGTAGTAACTTTGAGTATGACCCTCCCTGTCTTCAATAAAGTGACTCGACGGGTATATTTTATTTACACAATTACAAAACTCCACCTGTTGAGTTTGTGTGGGAGAGACATTTGTGCAGATTCACATCAAATCAGTTGTCTTCCCTGAGTGTGTGACCCACAGTGGAGCCATTGTCCTGGACAGAAAGAGCAAATCTAATTTAACCCCCCACATCCCCGTCACCCACCCATCCCACCAGCGGCATCACCATCACCACAACCCACATACCTCCAGACTAATTGGGTCTGAAATCAAACTCCGCTCGCCCTCGCTGGACCTCCAGCGCTGTGACGGGGCAGGAACAGAGGGATCACTTTATATATAGAGCACAGAGGGATTTGGACGGGATGTCGGTTCGTCAGAGGGCTTTGATTAGAATTCTGATTAGCAGCACAGAATAGAAAGAGAATCAACAGCTCCTGTTTTGTATATTTCATCATTTAAATGAGAATAAAAACAGCTGCTGCCAGATTTGTAATTAAAAATCAACACATACACAATAAATACTGAGCCAATCAATTGTGGCATGTTGGACATTAATCATTAATCTTCCGTAATATAACAGGATCAGTTCAGGGCACCGATCAAAGATTAACCATGAAGGACAAAACCAAAGTGAACGATCCACCTCCATCACGCCCTCCACTGTGTTGTATCGGGAATGTGGGGATGATACTGATTGATGCACTTTATGAAATGTACTGTTTGACTGTTGGAGCCAGTGTATAGCTTTGAAATGTATAAGCTGATATGTGCTATTCATGGAAGAGGAATTCACACTCACCAGTCTCTCACCTCTCATTCTGAAATATCAAATGTTCAACAGACATCTGAGTATCAACTGTCTCTGATTAGTTTTGCTTCTTTGTAAATATCAAAAAACTAAGACACAAAAATATTAATTAGAGAAGTTTTTTAAACTGGAAGTTCAAACTTAAATTAATTTTAATAAATAATAAAAAATCCAGATGTTTTATTTTGATTTTCCTTATTAAATATATTATTATAATTTTTTGATGATTTCAGAAATGTATTATTGACTTTCTGCCAAAGAGCTGAACAAGAAGACCACGGTTATTGCTATACAGTAAATATGAAGCTAGAGCAGCAGCCTGTTAGCTTAGCTTAGCATAAAGAACAGGAAAGTGTTCGATCTGTGAATACAGAATGTTTTGGTGCAAACATGTCTTTTGAATAAACTCTGCAAACTTGTTGAAAGTGAGGATGCTAGGTAAGAGATGATAAGCAGTTAGCTAGTTAGCTCATAGAGTTTACCCCACTTTAATAACTCCTTGTTGGATTAAATAATGTCTTGAACATACAATCCCAAGACAGACATAACCATAGACTGTTTATCAAAATGGACAAAGCAACTGGACCTCAAAAATGAAGCCAGTGCTGAAAAAGGAAGAAAGTGAAATACCACCACTGACCACAAGATGCTGGGTCCAATTGACTTCAATTCAAAAATGGTCATTTTCCATCCTGAAGTACTCAGTCAATACATTTGTGACGTCACTTTAGTCTATGCTTCCCATGGACATATTTCCAAAAATGTTGTCCTTTTGCTTCAATAACACAATCTTCTGGTTAATTTAGAAATCTTCTCTGGTCTCCTTGTGTTTTACTCATCATTCATTCATAGATGAACTCTTACAAAGTGCACTAGTGGCCTCCTACACTCTGCTGACATGCCCATATTTTCCAGGCCATTCCCAGTGAACCATGATCAAACAAGCACCCCGAGTAACCTACTTTGCTTACTGTAAAGCGAACACCCGTGCAGAATAATGCCATTCATGTGTCCTTCCCCCCCTGACAGTTCATTCATTTACAGACTGGAAGTGAATGACCCGGCGGAGCTGGAGGACACTCATTAAACAGACCTCGTCCTATTTTAGCAAAACACTCACTCAGCCATTAAACCTGGGAAACTAGAGGAGAATTACTCAACATTTGATTTGCTGCTCTAAACCTTACTACTGGAATAAATAAGCTGTTATTTCACCCTCCAGTGAAAACACACAAACAGAAATGCTGTCGTGTTTTCTTACTGTCTTTCACTCAAACGGCAGCACAGGGAATGAGATTTAAATCGCTTGGTGGGTGGTGTGAAAGAAAGTCACATGTCTGCAGTAATGACGGGTGTGTGTACACTGAACAACTGCAGTGAGTTGTGATGTGTCACAGAGGTAGAAAACCAAGAGTGTCCCAGCGTGGCTGTTTCACAATTTAACTGAGACGGCCTCGTTATGCGTCGTCCGCGGTTGTGAAACAGTTGTAATCAGACCTAGATCTGAGAGTAGGTCATTCACTTTCTGTTCACTTTAACTCTGAGTGTCTGTGGAGCCAGGAAGTGTAGATATTTTAAGGAAGTGGAACAAATTGATTACATTGGTATCCATGGTGATTAACCAAACCTTCACGGGTAATAAGGATGTGTTTGTATACACACATGTATGATGCAACACAGTGTCCCAACATCCAGATCACTGCTCTTATAAAAATGAATGAGAACTTTATTGACTTTGTTTATTTTTATTACAGGACAGAAAAGGTTGAGTATTACCCAGGAAACAATTACCGTATTTTCCGGACTATTGAGCGCACCTGTCTATAAACCACTATTGAATTTATTCGAACAGTTTCATGTGGTCCACTCTGACCGGGTCTGATGTGACGAGGCTGAATGTATCAGCGGCACGGAGCTTGCTAGCTTGTAAAAAGCTAATGAGCTTCGTGCCGCCGATACATCAGAAACACCGGTGTTTAAGTTCAAAGCATCAGAAAAAAGTAGCGGCTTATAGTCTGGAAAATACGGTACATACATTTTTGCAAGATCAGAAGATGAGATCCTGTCCGAATAAAATCAAAATCTGTTAATATGGCCTTTTTTTAAAAAACGTCTACAACTTGGTTACATCTTAATGGATTTTGTTGAAGATCTTCAAACAAATGCAGGAAGATAATTTACACAATTTAATATAATTTGTTGGAGATCACATGTGGATTATACCTATCAGTGTACCTAATACAGTGGCTGCTGAGTAACTGCACTGTCAGGCTTTATTAAGTAGGTGGGATCATTTAGAATTAAGTTTGAATAAACTGATTTATGTTGGGGGGTTTTACTAATTTGTATACTTTATTGTTTCCTGTATATACTGCTTATCTACTTTTACATTTGCAATCCATCATAAAGAAAATCCTTCAATGAAAGTTAATGAAAAAAATAATTCGTCTGCACTGTAAAAGATGAAGGAAAGATCGGGTTGAGTTGATGTGGACTGGTTAAGTAATTAATCTTACACAGTACTAATTAATATGTAACATTGTCATCTGTTTGTTTGAGTATTTAGACTTTATTTCCATTTGTAGTTTAGTTTTTCTTCTTTTTTCCCAACATTGAAGCTTTTAATGTGAAACTCTTTGTCAGACTTATTTTGAAAGGTGCTTCTTACGTTACCCTCCCGGAGGCCAAATGTCCTGATTATGCAGCATGTTGTTGTTTCCCTGTAAATGTCCTGTCATCTCCCAGTGAAGCAGTTAGGAGCATTTGCATAACAGACACCTGTGTCTGCATGACAAAAGGATGGGACTTTAAAGGGTCACTCCGCCCTTTTTATGCGTGAAGTTCAGTTTGTTTACCACTCGGGATGTGACTGGGGTTCTGAGGTTTAGAAAGGAAAAATGTAACCCTGATGTCGTCGTCGTAGGTGTCTGATTAAAGCTGCTTTTGTGTTGCATTGTGGGAATTGTAGGATCCTGCTTCTTTTTGCTTTAGTCTGTTTCTGGTAAACTCCTCCATAACCCTAACTTGGCCACAGAGGACTTTAAAAAGATCGACTTTTATTGTGGAATTTACTAACGTGAATATTACCATCAAGCAATTTTAATAAAAATCTGCTGAGACAATAAAGCCAAACAACAGACTGTTATCTCTACAGAACATGATCAACTAGAACATTTTTCAAATAAATTTTTATAATATAATAAAGAGTGTCACAGTTTTCCTGCTGTGTTACTTGCAGTACACATAATATACCGTATTTTCCAGACTATAACCTGCTACTTTTTCCGACGCTTTGAACTTAAACTACGGTGTTTCTCATGTATCGGCAGCACGAAGCTCGTTGGCTTTTTACAAGCTAGCAAGCTCCGTGCTCGATACATTTAGCCTCGTCACATCAGACCTGGTCCGAGTGAACCACATGAAACTGATCGAATAAATTTAATAGCGGCTTATAGACAGGTGCGCTCAATAGTCTGGAAAATACGGTAAATATTAAAAAGTGCGTCCATTGACTTTACATTGGTACACTCAGTGTAAGATGCTGTTGAGCTGCACTGTGGGAGTTGTAGCATCCTGCTTCTTTTTGCTTGAGTCTTCTGTGAGTTTTTCATTGTTACTGAAGTACGCCACTGAATTGCCCACTTTACTTTGTTTATTCACATCTGGGGAAAAAAAGACAGTAAACTCCAAGTCCTCCAAGAGTTTGAGAGCAAACAAATCCAATATGAAGTTCAAAAAGTCAACCTAAGAATGCTTTTATTGTGGAATTTTGTATGTTTCATGAGGCATCACACAGTTGGCACTTAAAACAAGCAATTTAATGATACAAATCTGAAGATGAAGCCAAACGACAGACACAATCAGTTATTTTTGGATCCTCTTTGATGGGCAGTGAATTGCCTCCAGGTGCTGCTGTGGTTTCCCTGATGGAGGTCGACAGGAGCCCCCTGCTGAAGGAGCCATTCACTTGTATTTAATTCTTAAACGGTGCTAACCAGCAGCATATTCTCAGACCGTCATTTTTATGTAAATGCTCGCCGCCTGCTAGGTTTTCTCTTTTTAAACTTTTGTTGTCATGTTTCCTGTTGTTGTTGTTGTTATTGCTGCTCTTGGTCTCCACGGTTTTTCTCGTCAACCTCAAGAGGAAGTCGGGGTTGTAAAGGGTGTGTTTTTATTTCACACCTCTCTCGCCATGTCGCACCTAAAGCTTCCTGCAGTCTCGGCTCCAGCGTCAGCGTCTGCTGTGAAGAAGAAGAAAGAGCGTTGCCTTCACCTTGGCTGACGGAGGAGGTGGTGGCGTGGGTGTTCAGCTTTCTGCAGCGGAGACTCCCTTTTTGGCGAAGCCCTCGTCTGATCCTGGACATCTTGGGCGGCCCCTTGTCGGACAGACGGTCTTTGTCAAGGCGGTGCAGAATAAAGACTTGACTGTGGGAAGGGGCAGGTGTAGCTGTGGGACCTGGAGTGAGGGTGGGTGCGTGGGTTGTGGTGGCTGATTGGGCCACAGTTCCTCAGATGTGGGTGGCTGAGCGAAGGAATGAACTACAGTGAACATGATGACACCAGCGACTTAGAAGTGGTCCAGATTTCTCTTAATTCACTGATAAACCCCCGTCCCACACCCACGCACCTGCCCCTTAACCTCCACTCGATAGGACACCTGAAACCCAACCCCTCCAGCTGCAGAGGCCCCGTGTGAATAACTGTCGGACACACTGTGGCTGCAGCAGTTATTGATTATTAGTTCATGATGCAAAAACAAAATCCTATTTTTGTGAGTAGTATGCTGCATGTTGATGGATCTCCCTATCTCCCAGTGTTTAGACCGAGTGTGTGAAAACAGATGTGAATATAAACACTACAAGGCACTATATGCAAACAAACAATACATGAGATAAGCTGAGCTGCAACAGGGAAGGAAATGAATCGCTACAGTGTAAGATCAGATTACCTGTGTGAAACAGGACGTACAGAGCTCACTCTTCTTCTGTTGTGTCTTTGTGTTTGTATTTTAATTAGTAGGATCCTCAAATAACTACTCCCTCCTACTTTGAGCTACAGAAACCATTCAACTATTCAGCTCTTTTAAGACTTTTATTATTGTAGTGAACTTTTTTCTACTTCTACTTTTTTAAAAAAATTCAACTAATCAACTTCCCTCCAGCTTACTCTGACTTTTTTTTTTACTGCTTTTCTACTACTTTATGCAGTCTATTTCAGATATAAAGTAATTCTGTTTTACAGATGATTTAACGGTGATATAAATATTATTTAGTCCATTTCTACTAACATATGTCAATAAAAAGTTCACACTGTTCCTATAGCAGCATCACATTTTACCATAGGTTGTATGTTGTTTACCATGTAGAATAGAACTAAGCTATTATGACATCACCCGCTAGTTTGTGAACTCACATTTTGAAGCCAGGAGTTTGTCATTTGAATGTCGCCATGTTGGATTTTTGGAGGCAGAAGTGACCATATATGGGAATGAAGGGAGATGTGAGGAGGCGGGTCTGACCCTTGAGCCCAAAGACACTGACATTGACTTTAGCTAATGACATCAGAATTGCTTGTGTGAAAATTGCATTGACTGAGCCAGCATCTAGTGGCTGTCGGATAGGGCTGCCACTAACGAGTATTTTAGTAATCGAGTAATCTATTGATTATTCCATCGATTAATCGAATAATTGGATAACTAATGCTTGTTAAGGAGCAGTAATAAATAGCGCTGTCAAACAATAAAAATTTGCACAAGGGTGGTTTGTCGCAAGCTGGACAACGGGTTAGCTTAAGTGCTAGCAGAATCCCTGACTAACGTATGCTTCCCGTTAATGTGGTATTTTAAACAGGAAGTGCTTCGGTGAAGACTCCTTCCTGCAGAGTGTGCGTAATACTTTGTGTCGGTCGACTGTCTGTCTTAGTTTTTGTGTACTCACATTTCCCATGGAGAGGGTCAAAGTGCTATTTAGCCTTCTGGAAAAAAACGTAAAAATCAAAAAGCTGTGCTGTTTTCCATCTTCCCTCTTTATTGGTTGGTTCTGCTGCTTGTCGCTGTCGTGGTTCCGCTTCTTCTTCTTCCTGTCCGTTTCTGTGAATAACGTCAATAGTGGGAGCGATACTGCCCCCACCAGTTCCTGTAGGGAACTGCAAGTACAGATGACTTTTTCCTGGCTGGTATTTGATTTTACCAATGACAAAAACAATAATACGACGCATCGACTCTTGAATTTCCGCGTCGATGAATTTTTATAATCGACGTTATCGATTATGTTGAATAATCGTTGCAGCCCTAGTTCTTTTTGCGTTATTTCTTGTCTTATAAATTGTTGCTTTCTTTAAATAAAAGCTTGAGTTTAGTTGCTAGATCAACTTTTCGTACTGTGTCCTTTTTTATGTTATTGGCCTTTTCCAGTTTGAGCCATGATTTTGTGTAGTTTTAAGTGACTGTAACAAACACAAACCAAATACTGCTGCAGAACTCCAGAGATGATGGCTGAAGTCCCATCTCCATGGATAAATGCTGCAAGGACAATAAACACTCAAATGATCTGACCAGACAAAAGTATTTAGCCCTTTTAAAATGCAATGATGCATGTATTTCAAACACCAACATCATCTTTTCCCCCTTCCAGCTGAGGAAGACTCATGGAAACGTCTACAGCATCTTCCTCGGTCCCAAACCAGCAGTGGTCATCAACGGGGTGAAGGCTCTGAAGGAAGCGCTGGTGGTCAAGGCTGCTGATT
>OOFC01029297.1:0-16182 GCA_900323345.1 Pseudochromis fuscus | reverse complement strand
ACCCCCCCAGCACGCTGGTAATCTGAAGACAGCCCCTGTTGCACTGCTGACAAAAAGGAGGACAGTCCATGAAGGTATCAAGAGTAGTAGCGGTCCAGATCTGAGCAGAAAGTGATGAAATTATTGCAGATGTGCCTTCTCAAGTGGAGCGAGTGAAAGGGGAGGGGGGATGGGGGGGACCATGAGAGGAGAAAGCAGGAGAGAAAAGAAGACGGAGGGAACTGCCTGATGCTAAGCTCCTCCCTCTCCATGCGCATCCACCTCCCTCTCTCACATTCACATGCTCACATTTCTCCCCACCGTCTCCCCCTCACTCCTCCCTGCTCCTTCCTTGTTCACCCTTCACCAACATCTCCTCATAAATATGCTTCACTCTCAGCAATGAGGCAGTAAAGTGTATCGCTGCCAATTGAAGGATGCAGCCACTGCTACATGCACTAGTGTGCACAAAGACACACAGATTCCTCTCAACACAAAGAGCCAACCTTAAAGCAGAGACCCATCCATCTAATTGTTATACATCCTCACATCACAGGAACTGTTGTGCTCGCTGCAGCTGATGTAGTGCAGGAGGCAAATATGTAGCAGAGGACAGAGGAGGGAGGGTGCTGACGAGATGGAGTCTATGCGGAGATCTTCAGTGACACAGCATTCCACATAAATTCTTCCTCCAACGTTTCCTCCGCCTTCTGTCCGACACATCTTTGTACTGAGCGAGGTACATCTCACTGCACCTGTGATCAGGGAGGGCCGCTGAATGTATGTGTGTACACAGTGTTCTTTTTCCTACAGCGGGGGACACAGCCCTCACCCCGTCTTACTCCATCGTCCTCCCTGGCAGAGTCGTGACAGCCGCTCACCTACAGCTGTATGACCGCACGTTACCTAACACGTAGTACATGCTGCATAGGCTCGATGCACAGCACTGCACTAATAAACAGGATTCATTTTTAAGGGGGGAGGGGCTGTAATGTAATTGTTTGATATGGCAGAGTCTCACTTTAACAGGATAAATTTTCATAAAGGAGGGGGTTATGGCAACTGTAATTATTTATTGCAGGCAAGTGGAGTCCAAACCAGGTATATTTTACTAGATAACACAAGATGAAGTTTGGCCAAAAGGATTTAGAGTTTAAATCCTGCTGTGAGTGTGCAACATGATTTTTATCTGTGCAAATGAAGGTGAACTGTTAGTAAAGCTGCTGAAGACCACACACTCGCATTTCAGTAAGCCTGGGTACTACAAAACTGCTCTAAACATACCCAGTACATATACATATTTTTATGCAATGTCCTACAAATTCGTCCAGAAAAAAAATGACACAATACCAGTACAACTTATGCTATAGAATTCATATTTAATGTTATCACACTAGTGCCAGGAGGACTATTTATATTAAGATAAGATAAGATATATTGAAAGGATACCAATGTTTTTCATAAAGTTACAGCCATCAGGAAGATGTAAAACATCTGCCAAAAACTGCTTCAATCCCAGCTCTACAATTACCACTCTTCTTAGATTAGATTATTACAAATACAGATACAGGATGCAATCCAATAAGGATATTTTAGATATATCCCATATCACAAAGATTACACAACATGGCAGCATGGTATTTACTGTGACAGCTTACAAGCACATCTAACAGTTTAGTATCTACTGTGAGTCTTCAGTTACTGCAAATAACTGAAACTACTTGTAACGGACTTTGTTAATAATTCAGAAATGATCTGGCACTGTTCATGTCACTGTGCTCCACACAGCCCAGGTCTGAGACTAATACCATACGGCTCATAGGTTAATGTTCCTTTTTCTTTAATGCATAGCACTGCATATTAGAAGGGCACGATGCATTCATGAGCAGTATGACTTCCTTTTCATCTAATAAATGGACACATGAACCTGCTGCTGTAAAGGACCTTCGAGACCCAGTTTCATGTCACATGGTAAACCTGTGACCTGCTCATTTCTTCATTTCCACAGTATGAAGAAGTGAAACAAAGCATGCCAGCTGAACACTGAACATCCCTGCTGCCACAAAGGCTTTGTTGGTATCTGCAGAAACATTTAAGTGCACCTCGCTCTTACTGGTGATCTGTCCAGGGTGTACCCAGGGATAGGCTCCAGCCCTCTGCTTTTATCTCAGTATCAACCCATTTGCTCCATCTAAAGTTAAATTTAAGTTAACAATGAATGTTTGAATGAGGATGATCCATGGGACTCCCCTGAAAAATAGGCTGGATGGACATTTTACAACATCAGGAACATCAGAGCCTCGTCTATAACGTTGTGGTCTGGTCAGCCCTGTTGGACCCAGCTGCAGAAGTCAGCACCAGATTTGGCCTCCTGTGTCTCAGGTTTTATTTTAGGAAAGGAGAGCAGCCAGTCATCAACGCAGGGTGTCAGCCTACATGTTGACACAGCTATAGATGGAGGATGTGAAGAAGAACATGGGCATCAGACAGAACGGCTAAATGGAGCTAAACTAAAACATTTGCATATTTCTGCCTTTAAAACTGTAAACAATACAAGTTAACTATTCTACAATACAACAATACAAGTTAACTAATAACTGTAACTATTCTACAATCTACAGACTACTACATGTAACAATATCCACGCATCAGACGTTTTCTTCAATTAGTTACAATCATTCTGCAGGTGAAATGACAGCAATATAAAAGCTTAGTCAGCAATATAAAAGCTTAGTCATGTAAAAAGTGTTTTATCTCAGTTAGTGATAAAATCCTTTATCTCCATTACTATGTAGGCTGTCTAGTTTATTGACTAGAGTTCACCAGTCAAACCTTTCAAATTTGCAGTCAGGCAGAAATGAAAAGTTTAGAGCAGATAATCCTGCATCAGCAGTGGTACATGAACAAACTGAGCTGCATATGCTTGAATGGAATGAAAAGGAAAAACAGTGGTGGACTGTAACAAAGTACAAGTACTTCAACTTATTTGTTGATAAGTACTTTGTTATTGTACTTAGGCACCATTTTCATATATCTGTACTTTACTTAAGTTAATTTGGCTGTCTGTACTTTTACTCTTTTACTCCACTGCAAGTAAAAGCAAATGATTGTACTTTCTACTCCACTACATTTCTACAGCTGTGTTACATGTTACAGTCACACTGCTGCTGCTGTGTTTATCTATGTTTTTATTTCTTATCAGTGCGCTGAACCAATCAGAGCGGGCAGATAATGTTAGACCCGCCTTTTAAGTGTTTAATGCTAAATAAAAACTTGTAGAAGGCATCAGCAGTTGTCTTTGTTAGTTTGTCCTGAGGTGTGTAACTGCTCCACACCTCTAACAAGACTGGATTCATAGAAGAGGTCCAAGTGTGAACTGTGTCACACATTGATAACAATAACCGGTTAATAACTGAAAACAACTTCTTTTGTAGTTTTGGCAGCAGCATAATGTGAAGCATGTGGAGTAAAGAGGGCACCCTGGGACATTTTAGCATTAAACTAAATGTACCTGCAGTCACCTCTTTATTATAGATGGAGCATCAGGGAATGTGCTCAAGAAGTACTTTAAGTACATTTTATAGCAAATACTTTACTTAAGTAAAAAGGTTGATGTGGCAGTTTGACTTTTACTAGAGTACATATGTGTGTGTGTCTGTACTTTTAAGTAAAGTGTTGGATTACTTTCTCCACCACTGACAGCCAGACACTGACAGACCTAATGGGTTGGACTAAGGTCACACAATGGTCGAGGCACAGCTCCCCTCACTAACACCCTGGAATTAGGCCACAGGCTTTAACTAGAACCCTCACAGAGTTTCAGGGAGCGACTCGGTGCCCACACACACATCCAGGTGACTTCATCCTGGAAGCAGTGACACCAATCTGCATGGAGCACATCAACTTTTTTCTTGCCAACTCCACATAACTCCTAGCACACAGCAGTACAATGCATTGTGGGCACTGAGTGCAAGGTTAAAGACACAAAAACACACAAGCTCACCAATTTAACAATACGGGAACATGAGAGGACAAGAGCATTCAATACTTCCTGCTTGTTTCAGTGGGAAATAAAAGCTTAAGGCTGGGAAGCAATCAAACACTGCTTCACAAGAATGGTTTGAAAAGGATCAAATTACCTGAGAAACAGACATCTGAAAAAACCTTTAGATGAACTACAACTGAAGGCAGATCAGTGTGTGTTCAGTACACCTGATATTACTGTGTGAGCGTGCTTATGCCTGCACATGTAGAGAATATTTCTGAACATACACTGAAGTACAACACACCAGGTCAGCAATCTGCATTCTCATTTTACGTGCCTCAGTGGGCACATTATTTGTTTATCAGTCTGCCATCAATTAAAGCCCTGAGCACCCATAAAAAGGCTGAGAGCTGGGCACCAGGCCACAGTGACATTCTGTGGACCCAGTTGACCAGAACCTCGGGACATGCATTCTCCTGTTACACTTCCTATTTCTGTCCCATACAAAGCCGTGTCCATTAGTTTCAAGAGGGAGTCTGTCACTCGTCTGGTGAATGCTTCTCCTCTCTGTTAAAAACGGGACAAAGTCAGAAGCATGTCCACTGTATGATGACCACCACAGAGCAGACAGGCCGTCAGGAGCCGGGGGTTCTCCCAAACTACTGGTTATGATGGTGCTATGAATCTAAAAAAATATTTTATATGTTAAAACTGAAGGAGGCATTTGGCAAGTTTAAGTCTTCACCTATTTCTTAACCTCTAAAAAAAAAATGGAGACAAATATACTGTTTCCACGGCTCAGGTCCGTGCATGCACTTCATAATTACTGTAAACTGAACAGCTTACATGGGCACTTGAAGTATAAGTACAGCTCAGACCTGCAAATACCCTCATATGTCGTATTTTCTGTGTTTCAGCAGAGTTACGATGCTCAGGTCCACAGCTGCAGCATGAAGACACAAACAACTGCTTGTACAGCAAAATGTGACACTCTGCATTCCCACAGAAACAGTCTGATTCAAAATACAAAGTGCATGAAGCAGAACAATTACACCTCTGTCTTTCTGTGGCACTTGCTTAATGATAATGTTATATCATCAAAAAGAAAATGAAGAATTACTCTCACTTTTGTGTCAGAGCTGAATTACCAACAGGCTCCACTAGAGGGCAAGCAGTGAATCAGTGGTCTGAACCCTATTCAGTGTTGAGGCAGACACCTTCACCACCTGGCTCCACCACCAGTGTTTCTGTTATCACTGACTATAAACTGAGCGCTGTGTTAAGTCTGATACTCTGAAACATCTTACTGTGAGCCTCTGCATTCCTGGGTTTGGGCTGACACCAAAACACTGAGTTGTACAAGAGGCATGAGGCAGTGAGCTCCATCAAAGACATGTAACATCTGCTAACTGCTACACAGCACCTTTACTGATGCACAGGCACGCATGGATCTAACCAACAGTGCAATAAAGCTGCTTCAGGACAGTCGCGTAGTGTTCTACAGCTCCCTGTTGGGGTGTCCAAGTCCTTCTTCTGCACCTGGATCAACCAATAGGAGCCACTAACATAGCAACAGTCAGTTTTCCACACATCAAGATGTTTGTTAGAACCACGAGCAAGTTGCAACATCTCTGAATGAAAAATGTATCACTTATTAAAGTAATGTTGAAATGACTATATTCTAGCAAACAGCATCCCACTTTAATAACCATCATCACAGACCACATTAAACTCACTTTTCACCAAGCATATGGCATCTGCAGATAAACTCTGTCATACTGTTTTTTTTAAGTGTTGCAAAAAAGTGTGTGGTTCATTAAGGTCCCCGACCACACAGTGTCATTTCCTGTGTGGGAGAGAAGTCCCAACTTTGCCCTTTAACCTGCCGTGCAGATGTCAAGCAGGGAGTTCAGAGCATCACCTGGTTCAAAAGTGATCAGGAAGGTGCAACAGAGCGTACTCAAACATATACAACCCCCCCTTCTACAGCGCGGTGAGCTCACCATGCTGCCAGCTGCTGTTGTAGACAGTGAGTCTGGGTGCTCCTCTTCAGATCCCTCCCTCTCCTCCAGTCCACTGGACTCGGTCGTGCCAGCGAGAGCTCCTGCCAAAAAACAACAACAACAAAACTACCTTCAGACTTGTGTGTAGGTGGTTGAAGAATGTGAGTGTGATTGCAGGACTGAATTCAAAACCATTTTGGTCTAATGTACAACATGCAGTATGAAAGCTGGTACTAAAACTGAAGCTCGAGGACACTGAATAGGGAAGAACTTTTTAATTTGACAGTGCTGATCAAAACACAGAACTCGGAGAAATCCCTGCAATCCAACAGTTCTCCAGAAAAGTCAGTGATGAACTGGCTGCCTGGAACAACAAGTCTTCCTGTCAAATGAGGTCAAGTCAGTGTAAACGCACTGCACACATGCAGCAGTGCACAGAGACATGCAGGCACATGCTTGTTGCCTGATGCCACTAAAGAAAACCTGGAGAAGATTCAGCTGACCTGACAGGGAGAAAACTTTGATTTACAGAAAATGCAATCTCTGCATTCCTCATCAGATTATCAGCAGCCAAAGAGATAAGTGCAGATGTGGACAAACCTTCTCCACACCCACCAACACAAAAAGGTGCTGGAGTGGACATGTTGATCCTCCAGCAGCATTATACTGTTACACCTCAGCACTGTACCTGTTGTGGTGCTGCTCTGCTAATGTGCTGCTCATGCTACAGCTTCTGGGCAGATATCTGAGCAGTGGACTGCAACAGAGGCTGCACACATAATAAAGGTAAAACAATATAAAATAGGTAGAGACATCATATTCCATTCACTAAATGACTGTATTAAAAGATAACTCTCCAATATTGCACTCTTTCATGTGCAAGTTCAGTCAAGGGGAGTGGAGCATGCTCAGTGTAGGTTCACTATAAAGACAGTAACACACACAGCCAGCCAGACAAAACATGGACGCAGTGTTCAGAACCAGACTTAGCAAAAAAACAATGACTTAGAGGACTTGATAATGGATTCAAGTTCTCACGGTGCAGTCCTGTCTGACTTCTCTACACTTGTTTTTTCTCCAACAGACACACCCCCTGTTCGCACACAACACCACAGAAGAGAAACATACATATACACAAAATACTATTCTCAAATTCTTACCTGTTCAAAGTGCTGAATCAAACTTTTTATTGAAACTTCAGTCCAACTTTGTTAGGTGTGCTCTGCAACGTAGCAGTAGTCTCTGTCTCCCAAACACATACTGGTTGTAATCCAGGGCATGACATACCTCCCTCCTTCCCTCCCTCTCACACTCTGTCTCTATTGCTTACTCTTTCTCCCTCCCACTCTCTAAGTACCCGGCTGAAAAAAGCTGTACTACAGGGCACGGACTCTTTAACAATTCACACACCTACACCATGACTCATTTTATCAGCAGGCATGGCTTTCATCGCCAGTCGGCCATGAATACAGAAACCCTCATCACATGCAAGCAATCTGTCATAATTGCTTTTAATAAGACAAACATTAATAATAAAAGAATCATGAGTCATTTACCAATTCAACACAAATAGTTTACAAAAAAAAGTAAGTGAATCAGGTGTAACTGATTTTCATAAGTTTTCATCCACACAAATGCAAAACAGAAATGATCAAGAAAAGACATGAAACTTTTAAAGCTGCATTCACTTAAACCCAGCTGTAAAAGAGCAGGACAACTCCACACTAACTGAATAACTTACTGTCGTATAAAGTCATAAGTAACGGGTTAACTAACAACTGTTTATTTACTAAGCATGTTCCTTGTGACTAATTTCATAGTCGACCATTATCGCATTCATCAAAACCCAAATCATATTCTCAAGGCCACTGAAACGGGGGCACTTCATGCCAAGCATATGGTTTCTGCAGGTACACAATGATTCACCAGGGGTGGCTAAAGTTAGCAGTGCTAGCAGCTGTATTCTTTCCTTGTGCTTCACAGGCCTGTCTGAAAGTAAACACCTTGCTCTGACTGAGTGGTTTATATGCCAGTTTGTTCTGGCACAGCCTCCATATAAATAGATTTGAACTTTCTTGATCTAACACTGGCAGACCACAGTGGTTTTACTAGTCTTTCTATCCCACCGCTGACACAGCTGGTTTACAACATCCAGGCATTAGCTGACTGCTATTTCATCAACCGACGAGTGAAGGCACCACTGATTAACTGTCTAGTCAAGTAATTACACACATGCCTGGGTACTTACTTTTCTTTTTGCTCATATTTGGCTTCAACCAGCGCCTAACAAAACTAACAAACAAAACTATCTGAATCTTTAGCTCAGTTTTAGATGGTTTGCCTCTTGGTGCTGGGGTAGGCAGAGTACAGCAGCTTCATCAGAGCTGAGAGCTGACACTGAATCATACAGGGCTGGAAGACAAAAACTAAAATGTTTTAGTGGCTCTGTCCGGTCATCCAAGTGACACTCCACTAATTATCATCCATGCTTTCAAAAGATATACAATATTTAACAATAACTACTCTTGGCAGAAAATTGTTGTCTGATGTATAATTTAATACTATTTACTTTCATTTTCTGTTGGGCACACAAAATACAACCATTATTATAAATCCCTTTCTACAAACCATTCACAGGTACACTGCAACAGCCTGGTCCGAATTGTTCTGATTTTGTGTGATTTTTGGGAGATTTTAGACTGATTTAAGACCCTGCTGAAACTGATGCAGTCACAGCATCATTCTGCATCATTCTGACACAAGGTTATGACATGTTTCTGAAACTACAAATACTACGCTGTAGGCTGCAGCTATCATGTTGTCATATTTACAGTGAAATGTGAATAAATGTCTTTACAGGAAAGCAAAACTGATTGCACACACAAAGGGGTGTGGCCTTCTGTACAACAAGGTGAGGAGAACAATTTTACTATGATTCATTGACCAGCCACACCTTCCTCAGTATTGTGCAATCTTACACATGTCAAGTCCTGTCATGACACTCAGTTAAAAACTCCAACAACTTTAGTCAATACCAGTTAAAATGCTGGGTACTGTTATATGTGTATAATGCAAAAATTCAAAATTAAAATTTAAAGTCTGCCGAACACAAGTTTAGGAAGAATCCAGCCTAGATTACTACAACTGTAGGATTACAATTCAGGAACTTTGTTAAGAGCTTGTTTTTAACTCTGTACTAAAAAAGCCATGTTTAATACTTGTCCCCACTCAGATAACACAATATGTGATCAACCAATGTTGCTCTCCATTCGTATACACACAACATTATATCTATATACACACAAACTAATTCAAGATTTAATTGTTGAACGATTGTTCTAGTCAGTCGTAGAAGTCATGATGAATTACGGTGCACAGTGAGGTCAACAGTTTACCCAGGAGGTAGTTAGTGATAGCAAAGAGATGCTTGGTAAGATCCTGTTTGTTTCCCAGAGCACTGGGGGAGTCCACGGTGGTTTCCTCTGACCAAAAACTACCAGTCCAGGAATTTCAACCGTTCCCGGTGAAACAGAAACTAACAGGTGCTCTGTTTGACTCATGATAACACAACAGGTGTGAACGTATGACGGGTGCGGGGGGTTGAAGTTTTAACACATGTATGGTGAAAGTGAAAGTAGACGACAGGCTCACTACAGACTGACACTGTGCTGGTAGTTGACAAACCGAAAGTGTGCGGTGTTTGCAAACGATAGCATCATGCTAGCTGCCGGATAGCAACATTATTGGAGGCTGCTGTGGAAAATTCGCTTGTTTGAACTGAGAAAACAACAGAACAGGTCGAGGACCACAGGTACTACACAAGTCTGACAGGCCGACAACATGTCACACACAGTACATTGTTCAATTAGTTCATTTAAAAAATTAAACCGAGTTACTCACTCAGAAAGAATCAGCTGACACAACGGTGACTCAGTACACTACACGACTTCCGCATTCTTGAGCGATGACATGAGCGCTGACCAATAGTGAAGCAGGAAGCTGAACGGTCTAGACCAATGGCGCTGAAGAACACATGTCAGCCAATGGGACTTGGCAGAGAACAAGCTAGTGACTCGCACACGCCCACAGAAGAGCCAATCAGACGCCACTAAACTTCTGCAGTGCACCAATAGAAAATCACAGCGCGGCACAAAGTGGCTACACACACGCGCAAAAACATACACACACAGGTACGTGAGCGGAAGTACACGCGCACTCACACAGACTGAGTGTAGAGCGGAGCTCACAGAGACATCATGGAGTACAGAGTTCTGCAAATGAACCACCGATTAAAAAACGTTTTATTTGAATAAAGTGGTTATCAGTCATTTACGTTTAGCTATACATCCATCTGATATATAATGTAAGTGGCTGGCAACCTTGCAAAAACACAAAGGTGTTAAGGATAATACTGTAAAGGGTTTTTTGTGCCAAATATTGTGATGCACTGTTACTATCATGTTTAGTCGTTTAAAACACCTTGTTTTTAATCAACGTTTGAAGTCCTCCTGAAAACATCAATATATGACTCCAGAGACGGAATTCACAATCAGATCACATGTGAACTTGGCTGTGGTGCACACTGACCCTACAGGTCATGGCTGCTGTTCATTGGTTCCTGCTTCATGTGAGGCCGTGTTGCTCCCTCTGGTGGTGGAAATCAGGAACCACAGCAGGTTCCAAGAAGAGCTGCAGTGGGACAGGGTTTATCTCTCATTCTTTCACCCTCATCAATACTGCTGCTCAGATCTTTACCTTCTGTCTCGCATCATGTTGGTTCTAAGCTTTAATTAGCTTCTTTTATATTACAGATAAAACAATTCTCCTGAGATTTTGAGCATGTTCAAGTCAGAAGTTTATTCTGCATGTTTCAGGTGAAACATCTCAGACCAGAGTGAGCGCGGTGGCTGCATTTTGTTGTTTGCCCTAGCTAAGGTTAATGTATCGTGTTTCTATGACTACTGCATCTCTGAGGACCAAGAACAGGTCAGACACAGGACTTAGTCACAAACTTTGGCTACTGCTGTTGAACTCCTGTAGTTAAAGTGCATCAGAAAGTGAGGAGGTGGCCAGGTGGGTGTAGATCCCAAAGGACCAATCACAGCCGATCTTCAGGTCAGTACTTATCTGAACGCTGTCAGTCTGGGCACTGATTTTTTATCTCTCTCTTCCCTGAACTGAGGCCTGTCTACAATCACAGCATGGTAAGAAACATCACTATAATCAGAGTCAGTCACGATGAGCAGTGGTGGGACACTGGGGGGTTTCACAGCTGACTGACTGTCATGAAAATGGATTCCTCAAGAACCAGTGAAGTTTCATGATGAGATCCTATTGACTGCTGGTTAATCTGAGCACTTGCTAATGACGTTGTAATTATTTGTACCTTTTCTTTCTTTTTAGACAAGCTACACAGATAAAGGGGAGAAGGTGAGTTTAAAACCATCTTTTTCAGAAAGTGGCATGTGATGGAGTGAGTTGTTAGCTCTGCAAAAGAACGTCTGAATCATATGTTTCTGAAAGTTTCATAGATCAATAAATAATTTTGGATTCACTACTGAAAAGATCCATTATACTAAAACACAGTACTCGCTTAGTTGCTGTGTTATTTGTTCCCTGGAGGATTATTGAAACTGTGACACGTGTATTTCTTCTGTTGTACTTCTACTGTTTCAGCCTGTGAGGGGAAAGTTTCTCAGGTTTCATCATGTCACCTTCTGGGTCGGCAACGCCAAACAGGTCAGTATGCAAACCCTGCACCAGTGAACTGTTTATGATGTTTAACCACCACACCTGAGAGGAATGGCATTTAAATACTCCTCTTCATGATACTTCATGCTTTTAACTGAGTGCAGTATGAGCAGCTCATTCTTTATCTCCCTCTGGAGCAGTACCCAGACCAGACAACACTTATCAGTCGCACAGTCAATCCAGTTTGGCAGCAGGTGAACTAATTGGAGTTGATCTGAAAATCTCCTCCCAGTAAAACAGTCTGATCACTTTCAGGCAGCCTCCTTCTACTGTGACAAGATGGGCTTTGAGCCTCTGGCCTACAAGGGTCTGGAGACTGGCAGCCGGGAGGTGGTGTCTCATGCCATCAGACAGGATAAGGTACATGGAGTTTGACTGATCATTGTGAGTGTTTAAAGTTTATCAGTCATCTCTCTACAAATATACAACCGCTCCTCCTCTCCACTCACAGATCATTTTTGTGTTTGAATCGCCGCTAAATCCTGGAAATGAAGGTAAACGCTCAGGACTAAATGAAAGATGAAACGCTGTGAACGGGAGGTGCACTGTGCTCATACTTCATCTGCATTTCTCTTCCCTCAGAGATGGGAGAGCACTTGATCAAACACGGAGATGGAGTCAAAGACATTGCTTTCCAGGTGGAGGACTGTGACTTCCTGGTCAAGGTAACACAACTGAAGACCTGTGTGTGACTTTGATGCAGTGTGTTTTCTTCTGTGAACACACTGTACTGTTGTTGTTGTTGTTGTTGTTGTTGTTGTTCAATTATACACTTACTAACAGATCAAAGCCAACAAATCCTTTATACTTCTGTAAAGTTGTGGAAGAAGTAAGAAATAGCACAGTGTAGAGGTTACAGGTAGTAATGCACATAAGGATGATTATTAAAATATGTAGAAAGACCCAAATGTAGAAGCAGTCATTGTGCAGAATGTGCTATTTAATATTAATCTCCATGATATTAATAGTTTCTAACTCCTGATGAATCACTGTGATGTTACAGCTGCTAAAAGACAGTGGACAGTTCCCTGAAGTGGAGTGGACTGGAAGTATTTGTCCACCTCTTTAATCCAGTATGCAGTAATACGAGGAGGAGAAACAGATTTGCATTGCGTTGATTCACCCCTGCTAAGTGAACAAGCTTTTCATCACACCACACTGACATGGGTCCATTGTGTGGAGTGTATCAGTGTGTGTTGAAACTGGGGTAAACAGGGTCAGCAGTTTCTACTGAAGCACAGCCTTGAGGTTGAGCATTCATTTGAACTCAGTCAGGGTCAGCCTGGAGGTTCAGATAAACTCTGTGTGACTGTCGGCTGGCTGCAGAGATGTACAACCATCACGTACCCACCGCAGAGACCCTCAGAGCAGCAGCAGCTCTCTGCAACACAGAAATGAGCATTTTTAATAATGTAGAGGAAGAGATCCCTTTTTCAGCCACTGGGGGGCTTCCAGGAGCCACGGTCTGCATGCAGAGCACAGTGTTGTAAAGCTCTTGTATGTCCACACTGATCCCAACAACCTGTCCACTGCCAGTCAGCTGCAGAGCGAGGAGCCGTGGTGGTGAGAGAGCCCTGGGGGGAGCAGGACAGCCACGGGAGGGTCAGGTCTGCTGTGATCCAGACGGTACACACCGAGTGACTCACATTTAAACCCTTATGGAAACACACTCACCACAGAAACAAATAATAATGTAGTAATAACGTTTGGTCCCACAGTATGGTGATACAACACACACACTCATTGAGTACGTTGGACCCTACAAAGGCCTTTTCCTGCCAGGGTTCAAGGAGCCACTGTTCAGAGATCCTCTGTTAGCCAAACTGTGAGTCTCTGCATGTAACACTCTTCTATTATTACAACTGTATATATATATATGTGTTGTCATTTTATATGTGTATGCATAGACACAAAATACAGAACTAAGAAAAACATTTTCCAGATTTTATGACCAGGGAGGATGTGATGTACATGATACAATGTAACTTTTATGGAAAAGTACCCATGTGGGTTTCTGTCTGTAGTCCACCAGGAGGGCTGAACTTCATCGATCACATCGTGGGAAACCAGCCAGACGACCAAATGGTGCCAATTTCAGACTGGTGAGACTGTTTGAGCAAACGCACAGTGGTGGTGGGTACAGCAGACATGGGGCAAAAGGACAAGTAAACACTTGACAATCCACGGTCGCAGGATGTTAGTGCACTGGAGCCAGTACAACATCACTCAGCAGGACACGCCCCTCGTCACAGGGTGTGTTAGTTCATTGCTCTTATCATTGCTTTTCACATTTGCATTGTACAACTTCCAGGTATCAGAAGTGTCTGATGTTCCACCGGTTCTGGTCAATAGACGACAAGCAGATCCACACACAGTACAGTGCACTGAGGTCTATCGTAGTGACCAACTATGAAGAGACCATTAAGATGCCCATCAATGAACCTGCTGCAGGGAAAAAGAAGTCACAGATCCAAGTGAGAGGCCCTGCTCCTGTGATTTAAGGTGGAGGTTTGTCTGTGCTGCAGAGAGCAGCTGGGACATTAAAGTGTGTACACCTGATGTCTTCGCAGGAATATGTGGACTATAACGGGGGACCAGGTGTTCAGCACATTGCCCTCAACACATCAAATATTATCCAAACCGTGAGTTTTCATGTTTAATGATCACCAGAGCTCCACATTATTCCACAGCTTCTTCCGCATATTTCTGTCTTTGTCATTCAACAGATTGTGAACCTGCGTGCCCGAGGCATGGAGTTCCTCTCAGCACCTGACACATACTACGACACCCTGCGGGCCAAACTCAAAACCGCCAAAATCCAAGTGAAGGAGGACCTCGACCGTTTACAGGTTGGGGTTATTTCAGGAAACTCGATCATTGATCCTTGTGCAGCCATTCTGCTGATGTTGTGAAGTAAACAAGCTGTGTTTGTTTTTAGGAACTGAAAATCTTAGTAGATTTTGATGACAAGGGCTACCTCCTTCAAATCTTCACCAAGCCTGTTCAAGACAGACCAACACTTTTCCTGGAGGTCATTCAGAGGAATAATCACTTTGTAAGTGACCATTTAGGCCATCGGCCAGTGTTCATGTCCCACACACCTGATGTTGGTCTGGTTCATCCTCCTTCTTCTTCAGTGTGGTGATGATTCACCAGCTGCTGCTTCAGCATTCAAAAGTAAAAGTCTGTCTCTGGACTTTCCTGTGGTGCCTGTGTCAATGTAAAGGGCTCATCTTATGACAACAATACCACAGTCCTGCTTGTCAGGTGATTCTACACTAATGAAAATAGATGACATTTCTGCTGATACAGTCCCAAACTGTCCAGAAGATCCTGCAGGAACCGGGGCCCCTGCAGGAGCCGGGGGCCGGGGCTCCTGGACAGTTGTCCACTTTGCTTGGTTGGATTGTGCAGACCTGTGGTCCTGGCTCCTACCATCCCGCCTTAAAGAAGCTCAGGCGGTGCCTCCTGAACACCTGTTGGCAGCTCCCACCCACGATACAGATGCAGCCCACTTGTAAAAGCTCAGTAAATCTGTCACAGATACAGATTAAAAGGCTCACTGGTTCACAGCAGGAGGGGATCTTTGGATTGAGTTGCACCCTGTGGCATTAGTTTATGATGCTCCCATCCTGCCTGTCAGAACAGGCACGTCGTGTCACTCTCCAACATTTCACCGACTCTGCAGATGTGGATACAATGCACGAAAGTGAGAAGCTGAATCTGAACCACAGCAAAGAACCTCTCAGAGGAACCACCAACACTTGATCTTTTGATTATCTATGAAAATATTTACATGATTAATCTGCAAGCTCCCTGTCAGAGCTGAAGGATGTTTGAACCCCTGAGAGAACATTTATCTGCTGTTTGTGATCCGACATCAAAGTGTTAAACACCCTGAGCGCCGTGTGAGAGAAGATCCCCAGAGCCATAACAAATGACACAGAAGAAGGCAGATTGTTGGGTAATTAGCCATCTGTGTGTGTCTGTTCTCTCTCCAGGGCTTTGGGGCAGGAAACTTCAAGTCTCTCTTTGAGGCCATTGAGAAGGACCAAGATGCCAGAGGCAACCTCACCGTGCTGACACCTGAAGGGCAGGCCAAAGCCTTCTACTGATCCTCAGCCTGCTGCTGGCAAACCACACAGAGGCCACTCTATATGTTCTACACACACACACACACACACTCACACACACACAGTCGCAGACACACAGAGAGACACACACACCCACACACACACACACACCCACCCGCTCACACACACACACACGCACACACACACAGACACACACACACACACACACACGCACACACAGACGGGTTTTTATGGCCAGTGGGGACCACTGTTCTGATCATCACATTTGGGAACCACCCTTTCTGAAGGGTCTAGAGGACTGAAAAAAATCAGGTAAACTAAACACAGCCCTATTAGCTCATACACGACTTCAAATGTGGGAAATGATGAA
>OOFC01029294.1:0-20482 GCA_900323345.1 Pseudochromis fuscus | reverse complement strand
GTCTCTTCCTCTTCTACTTCTTCTTCTTCTTCTTCTTCCTCCCTGTGGTCGATGGAGGAGCCAGAACCCCAGCTCGCCTTGAGTCAATAAACCAGGAGAGCTCGGTGCAAAAAAAAAAAAAAACAACCCACACAGCAATCGAACAAGCTGTTTACCCTGAAAATTAGCCTTCCCCTGTACTTTTAAGGCTTTTAAAGTGACCAAAAATACACAGTGTGAGGAATATGTATCTTGGCCCCATTGCTGAGGCTCCACCAGGAAGACCTCTGTCCTTTTTTTTTTTTTCTTTCCTCTCTCTCTTTACGCGAACCCTAATAACTCAATCTCCGCAACCACTAAACCCTCTTATCACCGGGTGCTCGCCGCTGCACTCATCATTATTTGATTTGCAAAATTGTAAGGTAGAGATAAAGAAATAAAGCTGGCTTGCCGTCGCGCACAGACGGCACTTGTGGCTTCACCCAGCTTATTGCCTACCATGTGAAAAGTGCACGCTCTGAAAAGCCAAAGCCTCCTATTGTCACAGCATCAATATGTTTTACATCCCGCTTTCTGTTCTGCAGCAGCATGTGGGCCTTTTTTAGTCTGTTCTGTTTATTATTTATTTTTCTCTCATTTCAGTCGTATTGTTTTCCTGAAGCTTAACCCCTCTCAGCGGAGTGTCTGCAGCCTGATTACTTACAGGACTAAATATTATGCACTTATCACCATATTTTACTCAGAATTATGTTTTTCACATTAAAGCGTTTACAGCTCCTGTGGCTTGACAGAGCAGTGTGTTATACCAATATAAAAACATATATTTGGTCAGGAAAATTGAGTTTTCATGAATTAATAAATTCCTGGATCAATTTAATGTCATCTTGCAGTCAAGCAAATGATTTAAACTACTAATATTTATATATATTTGCACATTTTAAGACCAAAATGAACCTGAGAAGAAAACCTCGTCCTTCTTTGCTCTTTAATTCCTTGTTTACTCGTATCACGTCTAAGTTTTTTTGACACGCCGTTTATTTAGACTGGGATGTCAAAACTCCCGCCGGCTGAATTTGGATCAAAGAGGCTCGGCTGGTTGTTACACCGGCTTTTTTAAATAAGGACCTCTGTCACGGCTGAGCTTAACTGCAAAGTCAGTCAATCAGCATTAGAATGGAGTCATTTTTAAATGGAGAAATCTAATCACATGTATATCTGTGACCACGGCGTGTGTGTGTCTGTGTGTGTGTGTGTGTGTGTGTGTGTGTGAATGCAGTGGGCGGTGGATGTTCGGAGGCCAGATGAAACATAGCGGGGGGAGGAAGAAAATAATTAACAAAACCTTACTTAAGAAAAGAGCAGCAATTGTAAAACATGACAACCGTGAAGGAAATGTTTGAGTTTGACTTTGTGATTTTCTTCCACTTGCTGGTGAAGGCGGCGCAGGGCGGCCGTGGCAGCAGGGCAGACGTCTCATTATCTCCTTTCTGTCTGTCTTATTGTTTCCTCTGCTTTCGGACCACGGGGGTTTTTATAAAAGGAGAGGCATTCAGAGGCAGACGGAGCGACGGATGCAGCCAATCTCCTCTGTGACCGGGGAGGTCGGCCTCTCCACATTCAGCTGCCAGCGCGCTCTGATCTGTTTTAATCACATTTGCTCACAAAGGTCTCCTTTCTGATTGAGATAAAAGAAAAAAAATGAAATGCAGAAATTGTGCGCATTGTTAAAAAGTGTTGTTTACATACAGTGCACAGTTGGGTTGTGTAGTGATGGATGAATTTCTCTTCTTTTTTGTCGGTGGATTTTCAGATGATTTTTCTTTATTGTCATATTTTGTTTTCAAAAACCTGTTTGACCTGAAAGATTTCAGAAACAATCCACACACACCGGTTTTTAATTGTTTGTGTCTTCTTGTTTATTTTTTTTATATGGTTTTTTTGTCCCCCTTTTAGAAAGAACTAATGTAAAAACAAACAAACACTTTAGCCAGGCAGAAACATACAAATCTACACTGGTTAATAAATAGAAATTAGTTATTTTAACCTTTTATTAGGCAAGTTTTCTTATTTAGTAACTGCACTGGACACAACATAGCCTCTTCCTACCTCTCTGTGACACATACTTTTTACACACAGTTTTTGGACATTTTTTTTACCGTAAAGTAACCATATATGGTAACTACATTGACCTTGGTTTTCAGCATAGCAACAAAAATAACATCATACACACACAATAACAAAATGAAAAATCTTTTCAAAAACATCCCAAAAGAAAAAAAACTTGTGCAATATTCTCTAGTATTTATTTATTTGTTTATTATTTCAATCAGTTTCCTAAAAAGGGTTAATAAATATGCAATGTATGAATATAAATAATCAAAATAAAAGAAATGAATAAAGATATTTATATTATCTGCATTTGAAAAAATAAAGTCATAGGACCCAGAAACCTTATTTTGAAGCTTACATTCTTCATACTGACGAGGTTACAAAACTCATCCATATTAGCAAATCATTTTCTTAACGAGTATTTTGCTTTTTGTTTCTTTCTTTTGACTAAAATTTGCATCAGTTTTAAGCCAAATTCTTCCATCTGATAGATTTCCATTTATTTCTGCTCATTTAATGGGAAACAAACAGCAGAGAGAAACCATCTGATGGGTCCCGTCTTCCTCCAGCTCTCCCTCTCTCTCTCTCTCTCTTCCTGTCTAAATTGCTTTGTAAGTGTGTATGTCGTATACATGCACCCCCATCCAAACCCTCACCCACATCCACCCCGTCCAACCCCCCCTTCCTCCAAACCCGCTCCTGCTTTCCCAAACATCCAATCATTGGCCATAACCCGGCCTTCTTCTTCTTCTTCTTCTTCTTCCTCCTCTTCTTCTGCTTCACTGTGAGGTACGAGCTCCTTGACCCAAATCAGATGATGGCTACACACACACACACTTGTACACACTCATACAAACACACATATGGTTGTGGAGTGAGGGTGTCATCTGATCCACTGGAGCTGTCTGACCCCCCCTCCCCATCTCTTCTTGCTGGCGACTCAGTCCTGTCTGATGAAGCCTTGTAAATACTGACATGCTGTAAACTTGTGGATCTGATTTCAGGGTGCTGTTTGTGTGTGTGTGTGTGTGTGTGTGTGTGTTGTTGTGTTAGTTCCTTTCCCCTGATTGTTGTCTGTTAGAAATGTGTAGATGTAGACATGTTCTGCTTCTGTATTGCTGTTTTTTTTTTCCTCCGTCCCGCCTGCTGCTGCTTCTTTTTTCCACTTCATTACTACACAGACTGAACAAACTCCTGCTTCGCCATATACAGCATGTTAGACACGCAAAATCTCACTTTTTTTTTTTTAGCTTTCAAGTTTTATGACGAAGTACAAAAAATCATGTCGTGGGAATTTTTAAAACATTTTTTTCTGTGTTGTCGAGCGTGTGTTTTTCTTAGCTCCCTGACATGAGAAACGTCAATAAAAATACAAAACGTCCAAAAAATGTTCCCAAATAGGGCCGTTAATAAAAGCCCCTTCCACCCTCCTCCTCCTCCTCCTCCGTTAGCTTGCGGTTTGGGAGCAGGAGACCGGGCAAGAAGCCATTTTCACACAGGCCGGCCTGACCTCGACTCTTAACTCCGACTGAAAATAGCAGACGAGCGAGAGCAAAGAGAGGAAAAGCGAGGAGATAGATCCCTCTGCTACCTGAGAGAGAGAGAGGAAACAAAAAAAGGAAAGAGGAGGAGAAACAAAAAGTCATGATGGCTTTTCCACCAGTCTTCCGATTCCTTTGCAAAACAGTAAATCTTGTGAAGTTTATTTTCTTTGCAGCATCTGTGTTTTATAAAGGCTCTTTTAATTTGTTTTTACTCTGTCCAGTGGGGGATCCCCGCTCCTGCTTTTTTTTTTTTTTCTCCTCCCCTTTGTGTTCGACCCTTTTTAGTCCTCCCCACAGTCGATTTCTCTCTTTCTTCTCCTCCTTTCTGTGTTTTCTTTCTCTCCCCCTCTCTTTCCTCCTCCTGTTGAAGTGAGTGTTTTAATAATGATACTTTGGGGAATTGGGATGGTAGAGCAGCTTTCTCCTCCTGCTCAGTAAGAAACACCAGCTCCCCTCCTCTTCGTCCTCTCCCTGCTCTTCATTCCTCTTCCTCTCCCCTGCTTTAATCCCTCCCTCCTTTAACGTGTCTGGGAAACTTGGACCATCAAGGAATGAATGGTTGAATGTTGGGATCATGGATGCAGGTCTGTGGATGATAACCAGTTATCAAAGACTGTTTAAAGTCCACCTGTAACAGCATTTGGAGACAATCTAACTCTCGTATTGTGACGAGAGGATATGTAGGCGGGACAAAACATTTGGAGCTGGACCACCGGAACACCATAGCTAGCTAGCTAATTTTACCTCAGTGCTAGGGCTGCCACTTTTTAATCAATATTCCTGTGATAAGTTTATATATGAACTGTAATGATGTGTTCAAACTATAACCTACAGTCTCTCAAAAGTAAAAGACTAAAAAGTCTCTGAAATACCTTCTATGGCTTTTATTTTTTACTCTCAAAAGTTGGGCATGATACAAGAGTGTAGAAGAGTATCCACGGTTGGAAATGCATTTTGTAGATATATAAATAAATATAGATGCATTTTAAGACATAAATGCATTTTGTAGATTTAGATTTTACGCTAATAGTTATTTTCCACAGAAATCAACAATCAGATACTGGCACCCTCCTCATGTGGTGATTGTCCAGATGTGTGGGGTGAGAGAGTACACTGGGTGCTCTCAATTTGTCATTGTTGTGGGATTGTTGGGTGAGCGATATTTTTTTCTATGTAAAAATCCTAAAGCTGAACTAGTCATGCACTGTTTATCATATAAATGCTGCTCAGTGCCAAAACGTCTGGCTTGTTCCCAGGAGGATTGGTTGTTTTTTATCATTTGTTGTATATTTTACTATATTTCTATTGTAATTCAAAAAGTCAAAAGTTCCTGCTAAACACCCACATTGATAAAATGTTCACAGCTAAAGTTGACAGATCCTCAACAAGAATCAAGAGCTTTTTTCTGAAAATTTTCTCTTGAACCTGTCATCATGTGCACAGTTTGCTCTTTAGAGGCTTAATTTCTTATTTTAACCCAAAACGTAGGAACATTTATCTTCAGCCTCACAATGTAAGTGACTCAACCTAAAGACTTATACTGGCTGAGCTGGAAGCCTCGGTATAACACAGGTACATCTGGCAGCCCATGGACTGCAAGACAAACTGGGAGCAGAGTTTTCAGAGAAGACCAGAAACAAACTTTTTTCTAATTCACTATATTTTCCACAGTTATGACACCAGGAATATGAAATTGCACAGATATGTGTCTTAAAGTCTCGGACTACTCACAGTGATTCACTGTCAGATTCACTCAGGGAGAGTAAAGCAGTACCATCACCTCGGCAACCTTAACTGAAGCTTGGCCATTCACAGCTGATGGACGTTTAGTCCAGTTTCTCTGGTCTCTGTGTGTTTACATTCACCTGAGTGGGATTTCTATAAGGCTATGGCCACAGCAGGCAAATAGACAATGACCAGCAATCCCACCTAGAGTCACATCATCGAGGTACTTTTACATCTCAGTTATTCCTGGGATTTTTCATGCGTCTGTTTTTCTGGAGAAGCCCCTAAAAGTGTGTTATCCTGACATTCAAACAAAATGTCTCTCTGTGTGACGCCCAGCTGTTCAGTCCAGCTCCTGATGTGTCCGTTCCAGTGACTATAACCCCGTCTGATTTCTGATGCGGTCCACCAAATTACTGAGGTTCAACATCTAGCGCTAATTTTAGGCAGGCAGTGTCATTGACTTCCTGTGTTGCTGAGGTTAACCAGCACAGTCCGCATTTTAATGTCAAGATCATAACTGAAGAATTCTTTTAACAAAGACCTTCTTCAGCAAATACCTCCCTGATTTATGGCGGGTTTGACTTAGCGAGAGGAAAATGCTCTGCACCTTTGCCAGGGTGTCATAATAAAGCCAAGCTTTCAATCACAAGACCATTAACAGGTTACAGGTTGTTTGACCTACACAGATCTCGGCACCATATTGTTGCAATAAATAATTTTTTTATTTCAAGAAGTGGACAGTCTGTGGGAGTGTTTCTGCCTACGGACGACATTCCATTCATTTCACTGGGAGACGGTTTTTGCTCAACACCTTCGGAGCTGTCTGGTTTTTCTTGTGCACTTTGTGGGAATAAGTTCAAATCCAGTTTGAACATGTATATTCTTGTTTGTTTATGAAGCCCTGCAATGAAAACCGGCCTCACCCAGCCGTTAATCCCTAACAAGAGTGATTGTGATCCTTGATCCAGAGGCCGTTGCAGAGACTTTGCATCCTGACAAGAGTTCAGTCCCGTGGAACACTTTGTTTGGCTGTTGCGAAGCTTTTATTTATTTATTTAATACCAACTGCAACAGCTGACTTTTATATTAAGAGGTTTTTTATCTTTTTGGCCATGAAAAAAAAATCTGCTTCTATCCAAAAATATCTTCAAAAGTAAAAAGCCCAGACAAAAAACATAAAAGTATTCCCCTGCTGGGACATCATAGCTTTCTTCCGCCTCCTCCTCCTCCTTTGTCGACCCTTTCCATCTCACAGCTGCAATATCATCCTCAGGTCCAAGGTCTCTCCTAATTCCCAAAACATCACTCAACGTGTCACCTGCCGAACCTGCCTCCTCCTAACACTCTCAGTTCCCCTCCAGTGCAGCTCACTTTTATTTCCCCCCTCTCTCTCGGACTGAAGCGTCCTCTCCGGCCTGAACAATTCAAATAAGACACAGCGTTTGCGTGGGTACACACAGTCTTCCAAGCTTGTCCTTTTCGCACTTCGGCTCCACGTTGGAAGCCGCCCTGCTTGTATTGGATGCAAATCGGGTATTAAAGGAGAGTAGAGAAACATGAGATAGCGTGACACGGGGGGAAGGCCGAGGAGAGAGACAGAGTGCGAAGGATAGAGAGGGAGGCTTTAATGTGAGAAGAGAATGCAAATGTTGTTGAGACAGGGAGAGATGGATAGAGGAGAGAGGTGGATGGCTGGATTAAAGAGGAGAAAGAAAAAAAAGAAAGAAAGGCGAGGGTCAGGTGTTGGTGTGACTTTTTGGCAGGGTCAAAGTTTTTTCTCCGACTGACGGCGACGGAGCTGGATTTGCATTGATGGATCTTCTTTCCATGGGGATGTCATGTATCAGTGCTTGGGCACATCACGCCCCGGTCATTAATCAAATCATGGCCTCCGTCTAGAGCGATCTGTCTGCCAGACGCTTCTCGTCTGTCTACCTCGCCTCTCTCACTCTCTCTTTGTAGTGGCCTGGCTCAGCCTTTTTCCTCTCTGGCTTCCTCTGTGCACACATGTCTTTCACTTTTACATCATCCTAAATTATACTTAGTTATCTCAGGTAATGTTGTGTGCATGCAACAAGTCTGTGAAGCTACATTTTAGTCTGATTATGACTAGTTGATATTAACGGTAGCAGTGTAAAGTATAGTACTCTAGTAGTAGTGACAATATCTATAAGTATTTGTACCTGGAATGTGCAGTGTAACTATAAATACTAAATACCAAGAATAAAAGCCTGTCTTCCTACATATTTTATCTACATGATGCAGGTTTTTTACAATTTCTTACTTTGCAGAGGCCTAATTTCTACTTCCACTGTTTACCAGAGGTGGATGTAGACACACCCTTAATCAGTTGTTTGCATATGTCTGCTCCACCACCTTGTCTATGAAAATAACAACAAAGAAGTGCTGTTTTATACATGTCTGAAGTATGTTTAACAGCACCAAAGACAGGCAGCTAGTATTAGTCACAGGGCCACACTATTCATACACCTGAAAGTGATCAGAGTTAATAATCAATGTGAATCTGTGTACATGTAGCACTCATATTCATTTTATCCACAAAGTAAATTCAGGGAAATAAATAAATAAAAAGTAACACAACAATATACAGTACACAACATGTTTTTTCGATCACAATAAATTTACAAGTGTGACCTGACACATTCAGAAACAAACTTCTGCACGGAGAACGATGCTGAATTAGTTATTGGTAAAGTTTCCATGAAACTTTGAGAATGAACAAGAAAACTGTGTGATGCCAGGAAAGCATCAGGTGCATCCATTGTAACCTGAAGCAGCATTATGAGTCACCACAAGGCCCAGCAGAAACTTTTAACATCAGTGTTATCAATCATAACATATATCATCATGAAAACTCAGTCAGTGTGTCAGTGTGTAACAACTAATACAATAAAATGTATATTTTATTTACTATATATAGTAGATTTAAAAAGGGCAATGATTAAAGTCAAAAACATAACTCAAAATTGTTTCATTTTAATTTTTGAATGAAATTATTTTAATGTAATTACTTTTATTTGATAATATATCATTTTTTTTACATCTATTAGAATGTATATTTTACGTAATATAATTATTATATAGTATTATTTACTATATCTGTACAATAGTGATAGATAAACCTTTTAATCCCAAGAGCAATTTAATAAATTCACATTTTTTCGGTCGCAAAATCTAATGAAGTAAAATGATAAAACAGGTTTGTCATAAAAAATGAAATATAATAGCTGAGTTAGTAATTGTAATAAGTGTGTGAAGTGCAGTGCCTGATGGCTGTGGGGATGATGTCGTTTAAATGAAAGATTTGTTCAGTTTCTGCAGGAATATTCAAAGTATTCATGCCGCCAAAGTGTCTGTTTCCTCAATCAATATGAATTATTTTTGACTTTTTCAGTAGAAACTAAACTGTGTTTTTTCACTTGATGAGTGTCTATTTCTAAAGGTTAGGATGAGGACTGATCCTCTGCACGTCTCCTCTGCCCTGAAGTTTCTTTCATTTCTAAAATGGTGTTGAGGAAGTTGATGTGATGACACTGATTGAAGTCCCTGAAATGATTCGTTAAGTGATGATTTTACGTTATAATAAACATGTCCCACTCAACATATACTTTTTCTCATTCAGTGTGCAACCCACCAATACATGCCCAGCTCCACACACACAGGCCCATACAGACCCTGCCTCTCAGCCCTCTTCACGTATCATCTTCTGCCAGTGCGTGATCCCTGACACGTTCCCGCCCTAACTTGTCTTCACCGTCTGGGGGGACATGACAGTTCGGGACCCCTTGGCCTTCAGTGACAGCACGGCGTGACGGTTTGGTCAACAGTGATCATCACTCCGCTGTCTCGGTCTGTCCACACCTGTTCTCCAATCCGCCGCCAGGCTTATTTTTCAGGGTGAGGGAGGGCTGACGACAAATAGTGCAGTGGGGCAAAAGTCCGTTTTGGATGCTAAATTTATTGACACTCCCCATGCACCCCTCCGATCCCTGCCCTCCACTCCCTTCTTAGCTGAAGCACCATTATGGCTTTTCAGGCTGCTTCCTGTACACATTCTTTTTTCCCCCCACAACACAAAAGGTGGCTGCCCAGGCTCTGGGGGTGTACACTTTTGAAATGTGAAGGGCTTTCAGGAGCCCCCGGTACAGGCCTCTGTTAGTCTGACCAAGAGAGGGGCCGAGGGAAATGAAGGACAGGTTTATGTAATGGTCTCTTCTCCCCCATGCGAAGGTCATGCAGCATTGTTGGTCGGCGGAGGTCTAAAAGACAGGCCTTTGGAGGACCACAAAGCCGAGCTTTGGCAGCACTAATGAAACTCAGAGCTACACGTTAATGATCTAAAAGACTGGACCAAAACACTCAGCGGTCCCTTTCCGCTCGCATTCAGCCTCCTCTTGATCGCTCCTTCCAAATAATGACAAGGCACTCTCCTCCTCTACCTTTATTGTAACCTTTGATGTCCGCCTTGTTTTCTTTGTCACCGCGTCCCCCCTCCCTCCTTTTCATTCCTTTATGTTACGTGGCTGTCACTCATCTATTAAGGCAACAAATGGAACAAGGGAAACATTCAGGGAGCGTATTGTGGTGTACCCACATGTTTGCTCTTTATTTCTTTTGAAAGCACTTGAACTTGGAATTTTCCTTGGGCTGCCCATTGAATCAGCAGGATACACTTTTTTTTGTTGTAGCTATTGTCACAGGATTACAAACATATTTGTTTTATAATCCACATTTCTAAACCCTTATGTGTAACAGTTTATATATGTCTGTGTTTATATGTGTCTTTTCTCATTGTATTATTGTCTCACCAAAATTACCCCCTCAAAAAAACCCCATGTAGTTACACTTAGTGGTACGTACTCCTGGAGGTAGTTTTTGATTTGTTTGCCCGGGTTTAAGAGATTTGAGGTAAATTAACTTGTGGTTGCATGAAACAGGATGTTCACACGTCTATTGTGCAGAAATCTCCAAGGTCATTATCTTAAAACAAATACAGCAAAAATAATTAACTATCAGTTTGAGGACAGTGAACTGAGAGCTGTCTGCAGCAAACAAGAACCACCACCACCACCACTATACTGGAACCAGCAGTAAATGTTGTTGCTGGCCTTGGAAGTAGTCGACTGTAGTTAGACAAAAGATGGTGCTTTTTCCTGATATTTGAAGTACGTCTCATGGTCGAATGCCAGGAACTGTAGGTTTGAAGAGCTCCAGCTAAAACTAGCCAATGAACCCTAAGTCCAGATTATTATTGCTCTGCCAAAGAGGTTCGGTTTTTGGCTGTGTTGGTTTGTCTAATCATGTTTCAGCAACATTACAGAACATACTGAGCAGATGTCAGATTTTAGTTTTGGACAGAATCAGGGGATGGGATTGAACATTCCCATCCGTTACAACAGGCCAATCTTAAATACTAAAACACCTCCAAAAAAACCCTTTGTCACATCCTAATGGATTTGGCTGATGACCTACACACACAGCAGGATGATAATGTCTACAATCTGACACAGTTGGATAGAAATCAGACACTGACGATGCTGAAGCTGTGGTCAGTGCTTTCTGGTTGTGTCAGTGATGTCAGTAATAACACTGGAGGGACACTAACCATCACTAGTAGTAAATCACCAAAAGATTTAGGGAGGATCATTTTGATCAACATCCAGTTCATCAGATGAGTGTGAAAATGTCATAAAATCTTGCAGCTTCTGAAATGTACAAATGTCTCTGCTTTTATGTTGCTGCAGGTTTTGTTATGGGATATTGGCCACCAAAATAAATCAGTTCATCCAATCGTGGCTGGTCAACGTCGTAAGATTCGAACCACTATGGACTGTAACTAAGCAACCTTTTTACTGTGAGCCCTTTTATTCAGTCAGAAAGCTGCAGAACAAGCCAGTGAACCAGAGGTTGGTTTTGTTTTGTCAGCTGTACAGAAGAACTGACAGGATAAAAAATAAAGGCTAATAAAAATAATTCTTAATTTTAGCCCCAAACCAGGATGTTGCCCGCAGTCATCATCATCCTGATGTTGCAGCTTCCAAAAATTTCTAATTGATTTCAGAATGTAATTGGTTAGACGTGCAGGATGTCGCAGGCGTCTAATGTTCAAAGCCTTTGGGTTTGTTAAAAACGAAAAACCGTTATTTATATGTTACATTCTGGAGATTACATCTGCCTGGCTTCTATAACAAATAGTGCAGCCAGTAGGACAGAGGCTAACTGCGTGTTGGGTTAAATAGTAAGTGAACTAGCAGCCTCTCTCCCCCCGATGTAGCTGGTTAAGGTCATTAGGCCCTTTAAGAAGCCCTTTGACATGGCCTGATTATGTTTGGCTGCGGCTCCACGCCGTATGTGAGATGAGATGTGTTCCTCTGGATCATCTGTCTCCTCGGCCGTGTTTATGCTTTCGCCCATATGTGTGTGCATATATGTGTGTGTGTGTGTGTGTGTGTTGCACCCGGTGTGCAGGGGCCTGTTGATTGGCCTTGATTAACAGACTGCCAGGCACTAGAAGCAGAGCCTTTGTAATGTAGCATCTTGAGTTGGTTATTTCCAATCATTCCACAGGAGGCCTTGAACCTAGGGTTGTGTGTTTGTGAGGGCCTGGGAGGTGATTGGTTTTCTCTCTCTCTCACACACACACACACACACACAATATTCAAACAAGGCAGAGAAAAGGTGCAGCTTTTTAAACAAGGTCCTCTGGTGGGCTGTGCAATTTGGAGTGAACGACAGACGAGATATTTAATTTAATCCCGAGCGAGCAGTGTTGAGAATTAGCATCTGTAAAGAGCACTGAACTGAAAAAGCAACCACTGAAAAATGAATTATGTATAAAAGGTCGTAGCAGCATTGTAAGTCCCGGTGCTCTGCCACCATTACCTGGGACGGCTCCTGACCGACATCTTTGTTCCAGTGTATATTAAAAAAGAAGATTTCTCTGAACTCGCTGTGCAGGGAACATGCAGTTCTGTTCACTGTGTTTCAATAATTCTGTGTCTGTCTGTGATTTCCAGCCAAACTGAGCAGCCAGGACTCGTACAACAACTTCACCAATAACAACATGGGAAACCCGCGGCTCACCCCGCTGCCAAGCCTCACCGTGGTGCTGCCTCTGGCTCAGATCAAACAGCCCATGACCCTGGGCACCATCACTAAACGCACCGGGTAGGTAACACACACACACACACACACACTCTATCACAGACCCCTACCTTCTCCACAGGAACTCCAGTTTATGATGCACATGTGTTATACAGCTACAGTATAAAAACGATCCCATTACCTCATTATCACAGAATCCATAACTTAGTTGAGCAGAGCTTTTCTTTGTCATCTTCATTTAGTGTTAGTTTACATGACAGGCTTCCCACACGTCCTGGAAAACCTGGAGTTCTTCTCACCCATTTTCCAGTCCTGGAGAACTCCTGGTAATTACGAGAAACAAGCAAAATGTCCTGAAAAGCCCTGAAGCTTCCTGGAAAACATAACAGAACATTTTGAAAGTTGGTTGTTGGCATGAACAACTAAGGGTAAAGTAAAAATGGTACTAAAACTTTTGAATGTAAACAGTGAGATCTAAAAAAAAAGTTTATTCCCTACTACACTACTTTCTAATGACATACTACACCATGACATTTTTTCCTATAACACTACACTGATATTTGTTCTGACGTACTATGTTGTGGCTTCAGGGTTGCAGTTTAAGTTGTGAGTCCAGTTGATTGTGTCAGTCTTATGTCGCACACAATGACCTGGAAACATCCTGGAAAAGTGCTTGTTGACAGAGTTGTTTCTCTCAAGGCTTCCAGCCACAGGTTAGAGTCTTGAGCAACAAATTGGGGATGTTGCAGAGAGTGAAGAAGGATTCAGATATCGAAATCAAATTTACATACCAGCTCCAGATGTCTTTCAGTGGGATTTTTTGACAAACAGACACTTAACGTATCCTCATGTGTCGTCTCATAAAGGCTGGGCCTTTTGTTTTGTTTTTTTTTGTTTTAACCTTACCTGCAGGAGCTAGCAGGCCTCTGTTTGAGGTTGGTTTGCATTAGAGGCGGGGCTTTTCCCCCGATGTTCTTGTGTTTGATTAGCTTAATTAGTCATATATTAGTACAATGCATTGCTTTGATGCTAAAGTTACTGCTTTATTCTGTAAATACAAGCTCCCTCTAACGCTTTCAAAATTAAAGCCCTCTCGCTTCAGCTTCACCATTTCAGTTGACAGAAATCCTTCATTTCCTAACATGGTTTTTATTGTAAAACATTTGCAAGCACATTATATGTTCAGTTCATTCACCGCTGTTTTTGCCTGTATCTGTGGTCCAGCCATTATTTGTTCATATCGACCCTGGATATTTTTATAAACCTGGCTTTTATGATAAATGGAGTAGATTTGTACAGCCCTTTTTTATTTGAGGAAATACTGTCCATGTATTATTATTATAGTTGGTTATAAAAATCTTAAAATATCTGCTGAATAGAGTAATCAAATGTATTTTCCTATTATGTTTGATTAAGATATGTGCAGTTAAAAAAGAGACACATGAAGAGAATCAGATAATATATGATGTAATATGCAGAACTAAATCAGGATTATTTTTTTATGTGAGATTCTTCAGCTACCTTTTGATGTTCACTCCATGTCTGGCTAACCACCCGTTCATGAGTAAGATATGTATTGATCAATTTGATCTTTCTTTCAAGGTCTCTGTGTTCATTTTCACAACAAACTGCTTTTTGTAATTTAAATACTGCTACTACTAATAATAATCATATTCATAACAATAAAAATCCAGACTACCCAACTAAACCCTTTTAAAGTCTACTGTCTCCAGAGGGGTTGAGTGTAAAAGGGTTATTGGCAAACTCACAACCTCTACTAAATTTACAATTTGGCAACCGTTGAGGAAAAATTTAAATCACACTGTGTTACATCTTTAAACTTCAGTGTGCTGCCTCTTCCCATTAATCACATTGTAAAAACAGTGTATTGTGTCGGCGCGGGCCAAAGCTTTTCCTCTCACACATCCAGCTGATGCTTCCTTTTGTCTCAGGCCACCATTTTTTTTGCATAGGGTAATGAAGCACAGCAACACATGCGAACTCATTCTGCGGGCTATTCGAGAGGCAGATCAAACAAACCATGCATTACAAGAAAATACTTCAAAAAATAAAAGTCCTACCAAGGATTTTATATAATATTCAAGCTATATTAAATGAACCCTGCTGGCTTGGAAACAAGTTTAGTTGTGGAGCTGTGCCCCTGTGCACCTCTGTCTCACCTCTGGATCTTTGCCACATATTGTAATTATGTAGTTTTAAGACCATCGACAACTACAGGCCTTTGCTAAGTGCATTTCCATACAGTACAGGTGGCTCCATAAATACGGGCAGATTTTAATATTTTCATTTAAATGTAATTTTCATGCCCTGTTTGAATGGGAAATGCTATAATGATTCAAACAGACGGCGAGGGATTTTATTTCCCTCGTGATATTTGATAAGTGAGCTTCAAGAATGAAAATAGAGACCTGATCCTGCGGTCAACATAAACAACATCAGGCCATTTTCCCAAATCATTAAGATGACCTGCAAAGTTAATTTGCTTTGTAAAGATGGTTATTACATATGGGGCTGCTGTGATGTCCCCGCGCTGGTGGTATGTTTATGATGATGTCCTGGTAGCGGTGGTTTGCATTTGGTTTTGCAGTTGTAAAATTTAATGTCATGCAGAGTTGGGGGATTAATTTGAGACCCTAAGAATCCATTACGTCTTAATTTATCTTCAGTGAGCATTTTTAAGTTTACAATTTAATTTCTTTGTAAATTCGAAGGTTTTTTCAACTTGTATATTTTTATTGAATTTGTATTGTGGTTTTATCTTTAAGTGCTATTCACAGTTTGCTTCTATGATTTTATTTTTGTATGTCTGTAGCAGTACATAAGCAGTATGTCTTTTTTACTATTAAGTTGTAATAGGCACTTTTATTTTGGAATTTATTCTTTTTCTTTTGTTTTTCCTGTTTGTTGGACTGATGGTAAGTGCTCACATTCAGAAACTGCACTTATCAGTTATGCAGTTTAGCTTGAAATGTGAAATATGGGGATTGCTTTAATCTTTTAGTACAAGTTTCAACATGCTACTTGAGTTATGATTAAAAAAAAAACTAATTGAAGGGATAAGAAGCTCTCTTGAAATGGTAGATTGTTGATGAAATCTGGAAAAGTATGATCAAATTATACTGACTAACGAGACACCTCAGGTAGTTGAAATAAGAGTGTTGTTATGGTAACAAAGTCACATCTGTAACATAGAAAGCACTGAGAGAGCACAAACCTCCTCCAAGGCATAACTCATTGCTCTTGTCCAAATTGTCTGAATTTGTAGACATTATTATCCTGCATGTGTGTGTGGATTTCAACAAAATTCATGAAGATGTGACGAAGTGAGGAATTTTTAAACCATTTCCCCGTCATAACAGATGGGGATTTTCTGGGGTTTCTGGATTTCTTTCAGACAAGATCCCATCCTCTGATCTTTCCCAAAGTTTTATGAATGATTCTTGGGTAATATCCCATCTTTCATACAAGTCATCCAGATCTGTTCATTATATTCTGTAATTTTGCTGATAGACAAACAAACAAAGCAGCACAGGTGAAAACAGCAGGCAACTTGTCACACAGCACATCGGTGTTGTTCTTTGACAGTTGGTCAACATTGAGCTCAGTTATCAATATGAACCAGACCCCAGCTGTAGTGAACCTATACACTGAACACTGTTGTCCTCTTGTGGTGAAACAGCAACACTGTCTTGTTAAAAGGTTTGTTCACTATTAAAAGGAGGGATCTTCTGATTTAATCATTTCCTCCATAGGTAATACCCTGTCGAGTAAGAAAAACAATCTGTGGTTTTTGTAATGATGCCAAAGGATGGACACACAAACGGCACCTGCAAAAACACAACCTCCTTGGTGGAGGTAACAATATAAAATGTAGCCAGTACTATCCTCAATCCGTCTCATTGTGTAACAAATGTGCAAATCTTTCACCTTTTTTTTTTATCCACTGTGCCGGGTTGTGAGACACCTCCAACACCTGTACAGGCTCAGCACAATGTTATCAGGCCTGTTAGGCCGCCTCGCTACTGCTCCTTCATCCGTTCGTCCAGTCCAGAGGAGGCGTCAGTATTAATGCGTCGGGACACGCAGCTGTGCAGCCTGCTCCTGCATGCGCACGGCTGCACTGACACACCAACACACACACACACACACACACACAGTGAGTGAGGCAGCAGGTTTGGCCCCTAGAGTGGGGGGGTGATATCATATGCTTTCACGCTATACTTGCACAGGAGTACCCGGGCACCATCTGTCTGTCTGCAGCCAGCCCCTCTCTCTTTTTTCGTGTGTGTGCATGTATATGTACGCATGTGTGTGTGTGTGTGACAAAGAGAGAGAGAGGAGCGTCCGGCAGCTGTATTTACACCTGTATGAGCAGATCCCTGTTGGCAGGGCAGCAGAGGAACACACCAGCTGCTTAACCTACATTCCCTACCAAGCTGTCTTTGTGTGCACCGTGCCGTGACACACAAACATCGACGAAGCCTTTACCCTCTTTCTGTGTGTGACCAGGCCAGGGAACCCGTCATGGACTCTGGCACGCCTACAGACCACCAATGTGCAAGAATATGCTGCTGTTTGTCTTCACTGAGTTTCTTTTTTAACATCAAACAAAGCCTCACACAGTTCAGACAGAGACTCCTGTTCTCTTCATTTAAAGTGGGGGAGTCGGATGTGGCTCAGCATCCGCCTGATAACCCCCCCTCTTTCCAGACGAGACCAGGTCAGGGAGCGGAGGGAGCGCAGCCAAACCTCTGCTAGTCCTCAAAGTCTCCCGGGAATCCTCAAGCAGGCAGAGGTGTGTCAGCATCTGACCCAGCCTCTTGTTTCCTGTCAGCCAAATTTGGCACCAGATGAATGAAATCCCAAACACACTGGTCACACAATAGAAAAAACACTCTCCCTCGGTGAAAAGTCACTGTCACAACTTAATCTGTGAAAGAGATTAAGAGAGGAATATTCACAGTCACTTGTCCCCACGAGTTCTACAAGGATAGATTTAACTTGTCAAAATGCCTGTCGGGGTCAAATTTGGGGATTTGCGAGCAGACCAACTTAATGCACAATCATCCCATCTACACACTGTCTGACTTTAACACGGACAAATGAAAATCCAAATGGAAAGATTGTCACACGCAAAAACAAAACACCCACCCCTCGGCCAAATCCGGCTGATGACATTTTTCGAAGCAAATGCAGATTTGAGTGCAGGCGGGGTAACAAGAAAAGACAACAGCGAAAAGAACAAATGAGACCCCGTGACCTGCCACAGATGTGTCCTCAGATTACTGTAATACGTACGTAAGAGCCGGCGCAGCACTAGAGCCATTGTGCTACACAGACCGGAGCTGGAAAAGGGGCTTTAAGAATGCAATGCCCAGCGCCACATGGCAGCGAGGGCTAACCTGTTTGCACAAATCACCTCCCTTCCCTCCCTTTTTTAATGGCCCAGGCGGAGCTGCTATTGGGGCCAGCGGGTTAAGAGATGAACGTGTGAACGATTATTCTCCGGGAGTGGGGTCGTCGCCCTCACAGGTCGATTACATTCACTCTCTTCCTCTCCCTCTCTCTCTTCCTCCTCTCAGTAACACACCCACTCGTGGTCTTCAACCCTCTTTCTCCACTGACCCGTGTTTCACTCGTGTTGCCCAACATGCTGGTGACCTGTGTTGGGACTCCCCACCTCCCCCCACCTCATCAAACCTGCAGGATCAGGCAGTGCGTCACATACTGTAACTGCACGGCCTTTGTCTACACTGAGGTCAGAACTGTTTACTGCCAGCTCAACATGGTGGACAGTTTTCCCAGTGTGACCTCATGCCTTTGTTATATTCTAAGCCGTGTGCAATTTTGATATTTTGATTTGTAAGGCTTAAAGATAGGTTTGGGATTTTTCAAGTCTGTCTTGAAACAATACTGTACATGAGAATAGATCTTGGTCACTACTCCTACACTGTGAAAAAAAATTCAAAATTAAATTCAAAATGAAAAACATTAGATTTTCTATCAGCTGAGTCACCAAATTTAGTCTCACTAAAATCAGGAAATGACTAATATTTATTAAATGGAGACATCTTGCACTAATAAATGATGCTGCTGTCCATTCTCATATTCCAACTAGAAGTTATGTTAATTTCTTTGTTTACAGTTTGCTTTTGGACGCTGCACACCTGCAAGAAAAAAGAGGCATTACTCAAAAAGACTTCCTGGAAAGTTAGCCAATCAGAAGAAAGTGGGCTTTTAGGGAAGGATCTTAAAGAGACAGGAGCAATAACAGTCCTAGAATTAAAATAAGCAGAATAGGTTCTAGTAAAAACAAAACAAAACAAACAACAACAAAAAAACAGCATTAAGCAACTAATGATGCAATGCTGTTATCAATGATCATATGTTTTGTACTGCAGTGACAGTGAATTAAATGATTTATGTAAAGTAGCAGAGGTGACTTTTGAATTGTTGCTGTTTCCTGACACAGGAAGGCAGCTTGAGAAGAAAACAGGAAAATACAAATGAGTCTGTGTTGATGTTTTCTTCTTGACTTTTGTTCACTTGGTGTTTGATTATCTGGTTATCAAAGTGTTTTGGAGGGAGGTGATTTGTCCTGGATTACCATAGATCAACGAGACAGTCATCAACAAGGAGATGCCACAAACCCGATTGTTTCAGATTTTGAGAGGTATACTTTGGGTGTATATTTGGTAGGGGTGCAAAGATTAGTCAACATTGTAAACAAAAACTGATAATGAAAATAGTTGCCAACAAATCTATTTGTCGGTTATTGTTGCCTGACAGATGGGGTAAGGCATCTCACTTCCTTCCTTCCTCAGAGAGTTACACTAGCCTTCAGCATCAAGTAAACAATATGGTGGAGACTGATGCCAATTTACTTTTTCTATCAGAAGCAGTTAATATCAGCAGCAAAGTTGATTAAAAGATGTATTTCTGAATCAACTATCCATCTTTCCTGTTTATATTATCACATGATTTAAACAACCTCATGCTAAAATCAAAATCTGATAGCAAAAGAAAGAGCCATGTAATCATTCATAATCCGATAAGTGGAGTAATCGCTTTAGTAGTCGATGATAATCTACCAAAGTTTCTGGTCATTTGTAGCTTTCCTCCAACTTTCTTTGCATCAGTTCCACTGCCATTAATCCACATTACATGGTCAGCCATCAACAATATATTCCACCAACAAGTTGTTCCAAGAAGCTCGGGGGGTATAAAGCAGCATCTTGTAAAAACCCCAACGCCTACTTGGCCTTTGCCACCCCCACTGAGATCTCACCCCATCCGTCCATCACTCTCCCAATGGTGTCCGTCCATTTACCCAGCTGGAGCCCTCAGAATGGGGGCTCAGCGCAGGGCAGACGGTGGAGACCGTCCGCCCCCCTCTGCAAGCTCTTTTGATAAGTGGCAGTTTACCGGGGGCCTCCATTACACCAACCAGCGTGTTCATTTGTCAACTTGCGCTCCAGGAGTAAGACATTCCAGGGCAAATTGTTGCTCCCTGTCTCCCAGAGGAACATTTTTCTACACATCCATGTACCAAGACTAATTGGAGACTGTGTGCTATCGGTTGGGAGGGCCCGGGCGGATGCAGCGAAAGCGATAAAATAAAGAAGTGCTGCAGAGTGCTTTGGTTGGCTGGGGATTCTGTTTCTTCATGACTTTGGGGCAGAGGGGGGCGGGAGGAGGGGAGGGTGGCCGGCAGGGACAGAGTTCAGTCTCATCGGACCTTTATTGCTGTAGGGAAAAGGCTTATTTACTGTAAACTGTTTACGGAGCTCTGTCACTATCTCTGGACATGCAGAATAAACACAGGAACACACTCCCACTCCTAATGTCTTGTAAACACTAGAAACACGCACACACTGACAGAGAGAAAAAATACACCCTGAAAAAGACACTACACTCTGGATGACTCCCGGACACACACACACACACACACACACACACACACACACACACACTTG
>OOFC01029292.1:0-12441 GCA_900323345.1 Pseudochromis fuscus | reverse complement strand
GGGATGGGTGATGGAGGTGTGATGGATGGATGATGGATGATGGATGGATGAGGGATGTAGTGATGGATGGATGGATGGATGGATGGATTGATGGATGGATGGATGATGGATTGATGGATGGATGGATGGATGGATGGATTGATGGATGGATGGATGAATGGATGGATGGATGGATGGATGGATGGATGGATGGATGGATGGGTGATGGATGGATGGATGATGGATGGATGGATGGATGAATGGATGGATGGATGGATGAATGGATGGATGGAAAAGGGTGCCAATTTTGTACTTGTGTTGAAAAACTGCAATTACTTGGAAAAAAATATATCTAGCATTTGTCACCTGTAATTCTCTATTGCCATGTGTATTTTATTAAAGATCCAACAGGTCTAATGTTGATCTTTTATTGAAGTGTGCTCTCTCAGGGGTTTCCAGTTCAGTTAGTAAATCTGACTGAGACTGGTGGGAGGTCCAACACTTACTGTATGCCCCTTTAGTTAAGCTGATTCTCTGTCTTCATGACTCTGAGTTCACACAGTACAAGGACCCTGTGTTTTCACTTTCTCCAAACAGACCTAAATAAAGCTTTCCCTCAGAGCCTTGTGGTCTGTGATGAGCAGACGGGTGGTTGTGGTGGTGCTGGTGGGTGGGGGGGCCAGAACATATATGCCGGCATGTTTGAGATGGTAATCCAGGATAAGTCACCAGTTGGCAGATGACCAAACATTCATGCAGAGCACAAAAGGTTTTGGCAGGTGTCCAACAGTGGACTTAGTCTGGGTTTAACAGTTAAATCCATTCTGACTTTCTTTTTTTTTGGAGAGGGCTTTAATAATTAAAGTCGGTGTTTTTCCACCATGTGCTTGGTTTTGTGAATAAATCTGGGGATAGCCCTTAACCCCCACCCTGCTCATAAAAGTTTTTATCCCCTGCTGGATTAACTTTTATTGCCTCTGTGTCTCTCACACAGTTTTTTTTTCTGTGTTGCTGCTCATATCTCTGACATCCAAAATCTGGCCGAGCCATTCACTCCTACAGGTTGTCAGTCAGGGTGGGTGAGGATGATTGAACTGACTCTACCAAACACAGCTGAAGTGCCCCTGAGCACGATCACCAAACCCCAATATAGTGTCAGTCTGCTGCCAGGAGAAGAAGAAGGTTTTCCTCTGGGTTGTTAAAAATAATCTTGATCTCTACTCCCCTTGGAAAGTTGTGTGGGAGAAAAGGAGAAGAGGGAGGAGGAGGAGGAGGAGGAGAGGGAGGTTGTAAAAGAAATAATTAAACTCCATGTTCTTTGAAATCAAAACTTTTAATTAAAAAACAAATTACCAGTATAATGTGGTAAACAAATAATATAGATAACCACACAACACATATAATGTGGTTAACAAATAAAATAGATAAACATATAACACATATTAAGCATTGACAAAATTTATAGCCACTGTACGTAAACTTTCCAGTTTTGATGGAGATTATCTCCAACAGTAGAGCAGACCAACACTTTAATGAATCATATTTCAATAGGATTGTGTCATTGTTTTTAAAATGTTCCATCATGCGTTTTACAATGTACTGTGTTATATTTATGCTACATACTCTCATTGTGTGTGTGTGTGTGTGTGTTACTGTCCTCTAAAGATACTGTCCTCACATACACCCAACATGGAACAAACAGCAGTGTCCAAGCATTTACAGTTTTGAAGACAGGACATTTCAGAGATAAATAAACAGTCAACAGTGAACTCTGTCAGAAACGACTAAAATTTTCAAGTAACTGCTCACTTTAAAGTAATCCTTTGTCTATTGTAACAGTGAATAGTTGACAATAAGGCTCATATAACGATTGAAACATTAACTTTTTTTTTGCTCTGTCAGCTAACAATAAGCTCTCTGGACTGTGCTAACTTTATTTTCTGGGACAGTTTTTATGCTAATGCAAAATTAGATTAGTCTCAAAATCAGCTGTGTGCACCTTCAGTTTCCTTAACTTTCCTCCCTTTAACCAGTGAAATATAGACTGCTGTAAACAAAAGGAATCAACATGTGGTGTGAGTCTGTATTGTCTTGTCCTGATCAAGCTATGTAGCTGAATTAGCAAACTAGTTAGCTTTTCTCTCTTAAGTCTTTATTGGACTGATGCAGAGAAAAGAGAAAAAAACAATAAGACAGATGAGGACTAGCCTGGTAGGGCTATGTTCTCTTCACATCACCAAACCGGTAGATCAGATAGTTTTCAAACACATACAAATAAGTTTTACTGCTAATTTCTACTGTGCATGTTTTAAAAGAAACTATTATGTTCAAAGCAATGTGAGCAGTGAAGGAGAAGTGTGTTCTCTCCGTCTGCAACAGTCACACTAAAGCTTTGACAGCAGGGAGTCTTACTGGCCCACAGACAGACAACAACACTGAAAGAGAAGAAAAAAGGAGGAAGAAAGACGACAGAGCAGAACAAGTGGGATTCATCAGGGAGAAGAAGCTGCTGCGAGGAGGAAGTGATAGCGTCACGGCAATAACGCTTTTCAAGACCCGAGTCGGTTCCGACCCCTTTCCCCTCCATCATTGTCTGTGTGTGTGTGTGTGTGTGTGTGTGTGTGTGTGTGGTTACACTGAAACCTTTCAAAGGAGAGGAAAGGAAAGAGACAGAGGTGGATTTTTGTTGTGATGGTTTTAGCCTCTGTCAGGCTAAATGGGCTTTAATTGGTGGAAAGTTTGGTCCAACACAGAGCGGATTTTCTACACACACACACACACACACACACATGGTCATTCACCCACTGTCATCTTCTCTCATCCAAATAGGCTTCATTTTGGTATCAACAAGCTTATCTCTTCTTTGCCATTCTTGCTCAGAGTTTTTAATCTTCTTCTCCTCCCTCTCTTCTTTTTTCTATTTCATTCTCTTTCTTTTGTCCTCACAGGAACTTTTAGGATTTGATTCTAAGTACCTGACTTGAAATGTCTGTCAGTGTATTTAACTCTAAAGAATAGAGGGTAATTGGTCATATGTGAGTGTGTGCATGAGAACAACAAACAGACAAGGGGAGTTTAAAGGTTTACATACGTGTTTGAATGCTTGAAGTCTTTACATTCCCTCAACAACAGGAATCATTGACACATGTGGAAGAAATGAATGAAGAAAACAGTTTTTCATGTCTCAGTTTGACACAAACAAAGAGCGTATATAGAAATAGATGGAGCAAGTGGAGCTCCAAAATAAGGCTAAGTGCAAAAAAAAAGTGCAATACTCCTGATGGCCACTGGAGGCTGGCTCTAAAACACTCAGTCAATAATTTTTTGTCATTCTGATGTCATTAGCTGAAGTTAATTCATCTTATTAGTGGTCTGGTGGTCCATCGGAAAAAAAAGTATAAGTCAAGTATATTCTAGGCTATAAAAACAGTAATATTTAGGGGTGTGGTTAGCTTGATCAACAGGTCTGGTGTCCAATGAGACTGCCACTGAATTCGAACCTCATACACTGGGCAGTGACCTTGCCTCCTCACTCCTCCCTTCATATACAAATATGGTCATTTCTGGCTCCAAACTGTCATGGCTGCTCCTGCCTTGCTGCCTGTCCCTCACTTGCTCTCTGTCTCTGTGTCTGCAGTGTGTCTGGAGATCTGGGTCAGGAAGCGTGGCGTCCAGTGGAGACCAGCATTCACACCTGATGCTCTTTGCTCATCACCTAAGCACTAAACTAGACTAACTAGACTAGACTAGCACTAGACTAATAGAAAGAACAACACTCCTCGGTGTGTCTTCCTGCTTTGTTATATTGTTATGTTGTCTCCTGGTCATAACCCCCGGTCTCCTCTTGTGTCTGAGCCACCTCACCTGCAGTCCAGGTCTCCAGCACACTCGACCTCAGCCTCCACTGACTGCAGCCTGTTTCTGGTTCCTTCGCCTGCCCCAACCCACATGTCCAGACCCTGCAAGCACCCAAAACAAACTGTAAACCCTTCCATGCTCACCTGTCAATCTTTACAAGACTTCTCAGTGAACCTGCTGGTGTTAGAGTCTGTTTCTAGGTCCACCTGAGCCACAAAACACAACAGACACAACCAACATGGCGGCATTCAAATGCAAAACTCCTGGCTTCAAAACACGAGTCCACAAACCAGCAGGTGATGTCACATTAGCTTTTTCCTATTCTGTTTAAGGTCTGTGATCGACCTTGTAAGTGCTCATTGATTTCCAGTGAGTACATTACAAAGACAAACATCCACTGCTGATTGCTCATCGGTTCAGGGTGTAACCTGTGCTGCACTCACTGTGTGCAGAGCTCCAGCATCCTTCAGCCTGATTCTCTGGTATACATAATTCATAGATGCTTGAACTTGCTCGAGACAGCAAGTGTTATGCATCTAGTTATGTGCAGTGTTATGTGAAAATGACAACTAGTTTGAAAATATAAAGTACAAAAATAATTCATCATTGCCTTCCTGTCACCACCATTCACTCCCACAACTTGTCCACGAGAGATTTCACAACAGTCGCTCTTTGGACGAACACCCTGTGCTACTTTTATTGTTTCGACAAATATATTGCAGTTTTTCTGATGATGTAAAGTTGGGCGCTGATATTTTCATGAGCATTTCAGAAGCCATGGCAACACCATGCACTTGAGGATGAGGCCAAACACAAGCAGCCAAAGAAAGAGATTTGTCTCCAGTCTGGACATTCATTACAGAGCTTTATTGCACTTAAACACTTGAGTGATCACAGTGATGATGCCTGGCTGCTGTCACACACACAGATTAAGGTGAGAAGGACAATGTTAAGGAGAAGTAGAGCCACTGAGTTTACAACCAACTTATTCACAGATGTTTTTTTCAGGTTATGAATTAACCTGCAACAACACTGAAGACTGTGGCTCAGTTCTCAGTTTAGTTCAATATTAATTTAATAATAGAAAATCCAAGTATGTTTTGCCTTATGTGTAAATAATAAGTGTAAATAGTTGAAGAAAATTAAAAATCACAGCAAGTCTGAAATTTCACTAGTTAGAGTTATTGAACCATAGTTTCCTCATTTCTTGTAGGTAAATTATTCAGGAAAGTTGTGTGAATTTATGATCAGTAATGATACCAGCTGAGTCATGGTTGTAGTTCACTGCCTGAGTTAGCGCAGCATCTAGTGTGCAAAGCGCGCTCGCAGTTTAGTGCCACGGGGGCGCGCACAGCAATATCCTTTAACCGAAAGCATCCCGACTTCATTCACCCCGGAGATCACAGGAGCGCTGGGAGCTGACACCAGACTCTTCTGGGCTGCAGAGTGGATTGTTCTTGTTCTGTGTCCCATTTGCATTTTTTTCTCCTCGTGCTCAGGACTGGTCAATCTGGGGAGAATCCATTTAAAAGGTTCAGTAAATGTTCAGGATTTGCCAAAGTGCCAAGACGGTGAGACGCTGCAGGCCGCACTGATGTGTGATTTTTAAACAGATCAGACTGCGGGTAAAATCATGGATATCACTGGATCTATGAAAACTTTCCATCCTTCCACCGACACCTGTTCTTCTGATGCCAAAACGAAGAGCAGATGAACATCAACTTGACTCCAGTTAGGTTGGATTGTTTGATGAGCTTTGTGCTTGAAACCCCTGGAGCAATGGCTGTGCCACTGTAATTTTTTTTTTTACTTTTTACTTTTTCTCTGACTTTCACGGGTTACGGTCACGTTCATATTATTCTGGAGCATCAACCTGTCTGTCACCTAAAGTCATTTACACTGAGAGCAGGAGGAGGACACGTTTGTTTTCCTAATTTTGGTTTAATTCGGGATTTTAAAGATCATTAATATACGTTTTTCACTGAAGTCGTGGAGGTGGTCTGTCCTCCCGAGGGATGGTTCTGGGCTCCCGAGACCAGGGAGCGACAGCCCGGCTCCTCCAGTGGACTTCAGCCCCATCCTGGTGCCTATGTGGTGGATCTGAGAGGAGATGAGAGCCACGGTTTACCACCTCCTCGCCGGCTACCTCTGCCTGTTACACACCGCTGCTGAGGTGAGCTGAGTACAATTATTTCAATCCTTAAGGTTACTGTGTTTCATGCAGCAAATTAAATCAACAGTACCGGCGTAATTACGCACAAGTATTAACTTTACGCAAGGTTACCTGTTAGTTCTGTCACCTTTAAATACAGCCGACACAGAATCACTTTGGTGATGATGACTGTGTGCCCTTTTACTCACTAACGAGCGCAGCTTTGTGCTCCCACCCTCAGTAAAATCTACTTTCTTCTCACAGGAGTCTCCTCTCCCCCGGGAGCTGATAGATCGGCTCTCACGCAGCGAGATCCGCAGCATCAGCGACCTCCAGCGGCTGCTAGAGATAGACTCCGTAGGTAAAGCGCTTCATTATCATACAACTCTCCCACTCCCACGAGCTGGATTAGTGTAAAAATAGGTTATTCATTTAAATACCTAATATGTGACGATTGTGACATACGGACCATAATGCAGAAGGACCTGCCCAGCGGTTTTCAGGGCAATGGATTATTAAGTTGGTTAGTAATGATGGTTACAAAGTGCTGTACAATAAAGACTGTAACAGATTAAAATCAGGCTGGATTTAAATGGAGTAATAAAAAGCAACTAAATCAAAAAAGAAATACTTGAAAGAAAAAACAAAAAATAAGTAGAAAAGTGGTTCACAAAGTAACGTGAAGCAGAGTTTGTTGCCCAATAATCTTCTCAGGGAAATCAATCCAAAGTCTAGCAGCTGCGAAGACTCTATAACCTTTGTGTCAAAGTCTAGACCTTGGAACAATGAAAGGGAGGCTCTGAGGATCTCTTAGGATCTCTGAGGATCTCTGAGACCAGGAGGGAACATGAAGCAGCACAAGGTCAGAAATATGACTTGACACCATCTGTGGGCTTTATAAGCAAGAGTGTCCCTTTTAAAAGTAATGGGTAGTTTGTGTGGGGGAACCAGGAGTGGTCATGAGAGAGAATTTTTCTGATGTTATGCAAAGAGCAGTGGAGTACAGTAGAGAGAGGGACTTATAGTGTAAACATGAACGATAGAAATTATCTAAAGTGCACCTGAGATGTGGACAACAAGGCTAAACCTCTGGTGCACTGCTGAGTTATTGAGAATGACATTTATGTGGACTTCTGAATTGACCAGAGTCCCTGGCTGACCATCATCAGCCACCAGAGGCTTACATGTGCTGGTTATGGCTGCTGGTGCCTTGAAACACTGTGGACTGAGGTATTGGCTTTGTCTGGTTCAGTGTCTCATCTCATCACAGGAATGTCTCACCGGATGTTGTAGGAGACCAGCGTCCTCGTCTTGGTCTTTACACCCTCCTTAAGCCCTGACACAGAGTCAAACTTAACTCAAGCTGGGGATCAGGTGTAGATTGGTAGCAGTGAGTGAAAACAGTGTCATGTTTTTGTTGTTGATACTTCATAAAGTTTAAAATAATAAGCCATAATGACATCATAGTGATGTCACCAGAGGTATCTTGTCATTGGCTTGGACACTAAGCCAAAGTTTTTGACAGAATATCTGCACTTGAAACTGCAGACCATGTCTAAAGACGTGAGCATCTTCCAGACACAAAGGATTTAATGAAGAGCTACACTATGGGAGCTGAAGTGTTGCAAAGCTTTATATAATACTACTTTATTCAAGTGCAGTGGTTTGTGCTGATTGTCTTTGTTGTCCCTCGATTCCTGAACTTCTTATTGATATCTCTGAAGAGTGTAAATAACAGGAGGATCTGGGACATTTTCTTCACGCTGACATATCTAATAAGTTACACAACATGTAATATGTAAGTTATGTAAGAATCATGTAATAAATCCCAGAAAGTTCCTATTAAAAAAAAACAAGTTTCATTATTTTTTTTTCTGTTTCAGTTGACACTCCAGTCTTCTTACCCCCACCACCACATAATCCCATTAAAACTTTTTTCCTCTTAAAACCTTAATTGTGATGACTGTATTTTTCTTTGTGGGATCTTTATTAACTAGCAGTTGAAGCTGTAACTGAAGTCACTATAAAAGAGTTTTTTTGTGTGCTATTAAATTAAAGAGTAAACTCTCCACACCTCTAAAATATTCCAGGATTCACCCTCAGTGAACACTGATGCCACTTCTCATTATCCAGTGATAAATCAGAGCAGATTGAATCCGTGAGGTCAGGTAGGAGGAAATAACTGTGGCATAAAACAGGCTGTATTACTTCTACGCCTTGAGTCAGACTTCAGTCCAGCCACACAAATGTTGTGCTACTCTGAGCTTCTTGTTGCCTGTGAAACTTCATTGCTTCATTTTTTAATGTCTGCTCCGCAGAGCAGTGCCACCATTAATCCTGGCATCATTGAGATGCAAATGTTGAGTGTGACGGCTCCCCGGCTTGGTGGGGGTCAAGTGGCTCACTTCATTATACTGTTGTCATGCTGCCCATTATTGGTTTGAGAGGAGGGTTCGCTGGAAGGCTGCTGTGTTGCTATGTATAATTCATGCTCAAATTCCTGCATGTCAGGGTGAGAGAGAGAGACGCACAGACTGAGAGGCAGAGGGAGATGTCGGAGGTGGACTTTTTTGTGTTTCAGAAGCACATTGTGTATTTAGGCAGGCGTATGGGAGGGTGACTGGATTACACACACACACACACACACACACACACAAATTCTGGGTTGTTTGTATCCAGAACTCAGTAAATATTGGACTTAAAATAACCCAAAACAAAAAATAAACCCTTCACATTTTCACATATTTGACCAATAAAATTCAAGGAAGTAAAAACTAGCTTAAAAACTATGGTGAAACTTTTATAGTGTTTACCTATAATCATATTTGTTGTTCAGTATGGATAGGTGTGATATTTGATGTCATGACTCGCCTAAGTATTCATGAGCAGATGAGTGGATGAATGCATTAATCAATAAATCAAATTTTATTTATATAGCACCTTTCATACAAACAACAATTCAAAGTGCTTTACGATCAAAGTCAAATATAGAAAAATCGCAATAAAAATGAGTAACTAATAAAAATACATTAACATGAATGTAAAAACCTGCATAAAAGCCAGACTGTAGAGATGCTTTTTATTTTAAAAGTCTCAGTGTTTCTCATTCCTCTCACGTCCCCTGGTCGCCTGTTTCAGTGTGTTGAGGTGTAATGGCTGAAAGCAGCATCACCAAATGTTTTTGTTGTATTTTGTGGACCAGATAAAAGAAAAAGAGTCGGGGGATCTGAGGGGTTTTCCTGGTTCATAAACTAAAAGCATCTCTCAGAGAAATCAATGCAGAGACAGGCAGCGGTGCAGGGATTTTAAAATCAGAGTAATGTCTCAGAATTTTAAAAAATGTTGAGTAAGGGGAGTTAAGAAAACTGTGTTTTGCATAGAATTTACTGAATAAAACTTGTAAGATGACTGTTGAAAGTTTCTGTGTAGTGATGCATCTTCGTATGTCCATAACAAACAGGCCAGAAACATCCTGGGAAATGTTTCTGTCTCAGTTTGTTGCTTTCTTTCTTGTTATAGTCCCACTACTTTAAACTAAAACCTATCTTTCTAATCCCCCCTCCCATTTATCACCCTTTCTATTTCTCCTCTCTGTCTTGGTGGTTATTAATTTGATCCTCACACATCTCTGTGCACAAACGTACACACACACACACACACACGCTGAATGATTGCACTTGCAATGTTGCATAACTTTGGCTCACAGATTAATCTTCGTTTATTTCAGCGACGGTGAGTCACGTAGAATAAGTGAGAGCGAGCTGCACACAGGCAGCACTTTCAAATGGTTTTAACTCGGTGGAGATGGGACGGAGTCACTTGCAGTCGGTTTGGTTTTGCAGAAGTGCACATCATGTGTTGGGTTTGGTAAATTGTGTCCCTGCTAAAATGTTCCACATGTCATTTCACAGGTTTTTCCCAGTGCATGCTGGGAAGCAGTCCAGATACTCTGGCTAGGAATAAGTGTGCAGAAACAATGAATAAATGAAAGCGACTGTGTCCTGAGCAATATTTTCCATTTCCTCCGCCTTTCAGTTTGTACTTTGCTGTTTATGTAGGAACACTGTTGGATTCCAGCTCTTGACATGACAGATTTGAACCTGTTGCCTCTTTTTTTTCTGTGTGTATATCAGGTACAACCGCCAAGCACGTGGTGTTCCTGGCGGGAAACACAGCCAAGCACGGCCTCCGCTGCAAAGCCTGCAAGATGAGCCTCCACCACAAATGTGAGAACGGCGTCGGGCAGCAGCGATGCATGGGAAAACTGGTAAGATGCACGATGCAGACAGTGGACGCTTCGCTTTGCAGTTTGGGAGATTCTGAGGGGAATGTGAACACTGATGTCATCTCGATAGCAACCCAAACAGACATATCAGAGCTGGCTGTCTGACCGTTTCCCACCAGAATGTGCTTATTCAGAAATCACACTCTAATGTGTGAGTGTGCTGGTACATCTGTGACCACCGTCCATCCTCGTCATCGTCCTCATCATCGTTATATCATCACTCTGTGTCTGTGTGAGATATTAGTAATGCAGCTCACAATTTACAAAAATCCTGACCTCCTCCTCACCTCCTTCAACACTGCCGGAGCTGCCGTCAGCAGAAACCATTAAATCAGGACAAATACGATGGTCGTGAAGTGGATTTAAAACTGCTGTTGAAGAAGTACCATGTAGCAGTTTTATGAGGTGTTTGACATTTCACAGTCTCAACCCTGATGTCTTTTTTTTAACACAGAAGTCAAGCCTTGGTTTTCTTTGTACAGTTATGTTAATTCATCTATAATGAGATAAGTAAATTTCGCTTGTATATAAACAAAGATAATGAGATTTTGAGTTGACTTTAGCTAATGACATCAGAATGACTTGTGGATTTAGGATTTTTGAATTGAAATCAATTGGAGCAAGAGTTTTTTGGAGACAGCATCTAGTGGCCATCAGTGGTATTGCACTTTCCCATTTATGCCTCATTTTTAAGACCCGTTTTTCTTCTCTAGTCTATACATCCAGCTTGCAAATTGTAGACCATGAGCTCAGCCCTTGTTATTGTCATTCTTAGCTTTTCCCTGAAACAGTTCCTCAGGGGTCTGTCCTCATTATTGGGTGATAACAGCTGAGATTGAGGGCTATAAAATGATACACAATCTTTATCGCCCTCACATCATTGCATTAGAATGAGACCCTTTTTATGTAGACTGGGTCCGTCAGGGTGGTCTGGGTGTTTTTACTGGGGAGGGATCGGCCACACTAGTAAAAGTCACTGCCAAGAAGCATTTTCACTCCCATAGCAGTTCACAGCAAACTGGCAGACAGCACTGAACTGGGACTGTGTAGTCATTGGTGCACATGCTGCACTGAATAAAGAGACTGTACAACTGTCAGGTCACATTATGTGGGATTTTTCCACCTCTCGTACCTCGTTCTTTGACTACACCTCTGAGGAAATGGAGTCAGTGAAGGAAATTTGGAAAAAGTTGAATAAAGTGAATAAATGTCATATGGAAATGACGTGGAAGTAACAGTACAGCCAGTCTTTATGCTCCTCCTTTGTGGCGTCCGTCCACTAGATTTCTGAGGGATGAGGCTTGAAGACATGATCGGCTCTCAGGAGTGGAAAATGAGGTTGAGGGGTCAAGCATAAAAAGGGAAGTTTCCCCAGTGGAGTGCAGCTCGAAATTCGACTAACTCTAAACTTGGACACTTCTGTAACCATGCTTGTTTCTCTTGGCCCGAGACGCCCTCAGAAAGAAAGCAAGTTACCTCATGCTCTGAATCTTTACTAAACATAAAAACCAGGGTATCTTAATGTTTACACTGAGCTTCTAAACCTACTCATGCAGTGATAAACACTCATTTAATAACACTGCTCACATTGAACTTCGTGGTTCTGCTGTGCTGCACACCAGGAGGAGACTTAACTCAATGGTAGTCGGGGTTGGTAAAAATCATTTAATATCTTTTTTAGGGCTGTCAATTAATGCATTAGATTAATCTGATTAATCCATCTCTCTGGCAACACATTTCGGGCAGTTTGTCCAAGTGCAGTTGTCGTCACACATGCACCAATAGGCAGTTAATCCTGTGGTGACAGGAAGCAGAACCAACCAATAAAAATCGAAGATGCTAAACAGCACATTGGTCCTCTCCATAGGAAATCTGAGTATAAAAAAATCCAGACTGAATAGTGACTGACACTCTGCAGGAAGTAGTTTTCTTTCCACCAAAGCACTTTCAGCTTAAAATACCACATTAACACCAAGTATACATTAGTACACACTGCTAGCACTTTGGCTAACACCTCACTCAGCTTACAACAAACCACCCTCATGCAAAATGAAACACGATTAATATAGATTAAAAAGTAATGATATTTAATCGTGATTAATCGAAATTAATCCACAGCAACCCTGTGATTAATCTGATTAAAATTTTTAATCATTTGACAGCACTA
>OOFC01029290.1:21951-38183 GCA_900323345.1 Pseudochromis fuscus | reverse complement strand
CTCGACTCAACTTGCCTCAGTTGCGTATCAGATACAGAAAACAGTCCCTTGCAGCTAACGCTAGCTTTAGGGAGCCTGATGACTGAAGAGAGTTTGTGCATGACTGTTTACAGACTGTTTACATTTTTCTACTGATGTTGTAATGGTATAAATATGTTGCCACGCAGTGATGAGGCAATGACGGCAGGGAAACATTTATACCCACAGGCCGACAGTCTGCTCGGTTATTGTCAGAATAACAAGTTTCTACTATATGGGGAAAACACTAAATAGATCGGCTCAATGTACAATAACAGCGCTTTACTGCAACGTTAAAATTTTATTTAAAAACGTCAGCTGATCCCATAAATCAGTAGTTTATGTCATAATCTCTTAAAAACTGTAGTTTGACCAAGGGCTTCCTATCCCTTTAAACTGGAAAGGTTTTTTCTTTAATGCATCAAAAAAAAAATGTTCTAATCAGAATGAAACATAGAAAAATGTACTTGCAAAACATCTGTGTGTTGTGTGTGTGACAAATAAAAACAGTAATTGTTTGATTTGTCTTTTAAAATGTTAGAATATGTAAAACATGAGGTTTTCTTTTAAAAAAAAATAATAAGGAACTGTATAAGAAACACCACACATTACATTACATGCATGTTTTGTACAAATTGCAGTATACTGTAGCCACAGCATTTACATTCCACTTACACAGAAAAACTATATTTGAAATAGTTGTTATGGTTTGAATGGTTTTATGGTTCAGTTTACAAACCACAGTCAGCATTTTTTAGCTGTGGCTTTCCTGAACAGACTCTCAGTGTTGCTGTTTTTACAGTTGGCTCTGTGGTAGATATAAAACACTGGTAATCCCATGGTGCATAAACTGTATCCTGTTGTTGGCTGAATGTTTACACCTGTTTAGTCACCAGATGGAGACATTTTATACCTTTTATACCTTTTTGTTTACATTAGATGACCAACATATCCCAGGACAAAAATAATAAATGCTCCAGAAATCTGTCATAGATAAAAACAATGATAACCTATCCTAGTAAAATATTCCTGAGTGATTATTCCCAGGTTACTTCAAATAAATGTCTTGGTCCATAAAATATATAAAAAGGTTTGGTCCAAATAAGCCATACACAGCTTGTTAATTACCATATATTAAGTTATGTAGGTGTTAGTCTTTCTTAATAGAACTCCTGAGACAAGCTGCCTGGTTCTGTGGGATGGCCAAGTGAGTAATGGCGTGGGTTATTAAGTGGGCGGCCTTGTTCCTCTGTGTTTCACTGATAAACCCACGCCAAAGTCAGAATTTATATACTGAACACATGTAGTAATTACGATCATACAACAAGGAAAAGCAAAGCACCTTCACATTTGAAAAACTGAAAAAAACATTTTTTTGTTTCTATTCCTTAAAAACTTATCAAGAGAATTGCTGTTAAATTTTTCATGAGTTTACTAGTAAATTAAATGACTGGTAGTTTGAGCTGCAATGAAGACAGCAACTAAAGACTAAGTCTTATTACGACAAAGAGTACAATACATTGAAATATTTGAAGCCAGCTTTGGTCACATACCTTTTAAATAAGACAGCAGCAATTGTAGTCATCAAATGGTTACAATCATTTGACTCTGTTTAAGTGATTTCATGCCACCAATGTAAAAAATATACTATAATTTCTATCAAAATCCAAAATCGATGTGATCAAAGGCAGTGGCCATGTACCACGTGCTGTTATGTGTTCACGTTTATTATATTTTAAAAAGATTTTGTTTGAGGAAAAACATATGAGAAGGATTTTGTACGTTATGTTGAAAAATAGTGATGATAATAGTGATTAATGCTAATAATACATTGTTAATGCCTTTTAAAAGGTAGTACATAAACTTTAAATGTGAAGAAAATGTTGAATTGACCTTTCCTAAATGGGCAAACCTGTATCCTGGGAGATAGAGGGTGAGTGGCAAATATAGATGCTTAATCAAATCAGAAAGGATACTGTGAAGATGCTGTTTACGTCTTCTACTACAACACCCATGATGCACTGGATAACACAGAATGGCGCATGCGTATTACTTACTGGTGTAAACCGATGACCTCACGCGCAGCCCGGACCAACCAGTCGGTTGAATCATCCCCTATCGTCTGGACTCTGTGGGTTTTTCTTTTGCTTTACTTTGCCAGCGTGTACCTGATGAAGTTGTGGACACGGTTAACGGGAAAAATGTCCTGCGTGACGAGGTAAGCGTACTAACTAATAAAACTCTGGGAAAAAAAAAAAAAAAAAAAAAAAAAAAAAATCCTGTGTGTGTCCCGTACTGGGCCGTTTGGTGTCGGTGGTGTCGGTGGTGACCTCCGTACCGGTGTGGCCGGTCAACACAAAAACAGCTATCATTAATAACGCTAGCTGCTCTAGTCTGTCTGCTCCTGGTTAGTTTACTGAGCTTCTTCGTAACGTTGCGGACTCGTGGAGGACTTTAATCCCCTGTAATGGCACCAGACAGGAGCCGAGAGGCAGGAGTCGGTTGACATTTGCATTTATTTTGCAAATTGTTTTGTCGGTTCTATCTGTCTGTGGCTGACCTGTCTACACCAGCTCAAACTCTGCTAGGATAAACAACTGCATGAAGTGGGGTCTACAGATTTCCAGGGTCCTACAGGATCATAGGGGTCTCCCTGTCAAGTATGCATGGTCAACTGTTATGATTGTTAAAGTCTCTGAAAGTGCAGTATTATACAGTGTTTGGAACAGTGTTGTCGATGTATGTGTAAGGGTGTGGGGTTAATGTTGCACACTAAAAAGTACTGGGTTGTTTTACCTAGAATTGGGTCAGTACTGGACTAACTACATGCTAGGTTCATTTCACCCAGGAAGATGGGCTGTATGGGTTAAAACAATATGGTGTTGTTAAAAGCAACCAAATGTTGAATAAAATAGCAAAATTATGGGTGAAAACCACAAAATGTTGGATACAACTAATAAACTATTGTCAAAAACACAAAATGCTAGCTAAAAAAAAGTGAAATACTAGGTTAAAACAACAAAATGCCATCTAAGCATAATAAAATATTGAGTAGAAACCGCAAAATATTGGTAAAAACCCCAAAAATCGTAGCTAAAAATAATAAAATAATGTGTAAAAAACACAGAATCTGGGTACAAGTAAAATACAACCCACAAAATGCTAGCTAAAAACATGTGGGATAAAAACTACAAAATGCTAGCTAAAAATAGCAAAATACTGGTTAAAAAACATAAAATGTTGAGTAAAAACAACCCATCTTACTGGGTTAAATCAACTCAGTATGTTGTTAGTTCAATATCGACCTAGTTCTGGGTAAAACAACTCAACAGTTTTTAGTGTGCAAAACTGAGGGCAGAAAATAAAATAAAAACTATTAAAAATACCATTTAAAAAGTGAAATGGAGAGTTTTTCCATCAATGTTTTATAGCAATGTTGGTTTTTATATGTTTTATTTACCAGAGGGAGAGGTGTGGCACTGTTATTCATCTGATCGTAAAAATGTCATAATGATCACAGTATTGCTAATAATATGGTGTGTTTTTGTTCTTTGTTGATTCACATCACCATGTGACTGTCTTCATTGTGTCACGTCTGATAGCAGACGTGTCAGAGCGAGAGCAGCTATTTTCAGGTGGATTTTATTGATGAAAGGACCTAAAAAGGCCTTGAATTGTTAGTCCACTAGTCTAGATGTACATGGACAGCTTTTATGAATAGTAAGAGTAACTCATGTTAAGTTTGTAAAAGACAAATATTACACAATGTATGGTTGTGGACAAAGCAGTGTTGTTAATGTACTTGAAAGAATATGGGATTAATGTTAAAGTGGGAGGCAGGAAATTAATCTGAATGGTAACTGTGGCTAATATATAAGGGTTTGACACAGTATATGCATTCTTGTCAAAACTAGATTTATGATGATGCCTTTTAGAAGTCTGATGAGTAACTTTAGGGAGATTGTTTAAAACATACAGCAATGATATTCACTTTACACATAAATGCGCTACTACAACAAACATTTTTATGCATAAATTTGATTATAAATCAGCTGTGACTGAGTCCTCAGTTAAAAAATAAACTTGTCAGAGCTCTTTAGTTAATGAAATCAGTTCTGAATTAATGCCTAATAATCTTTAACTTGCCTTTGTGTGTACTGTGCCTGGGTTTGAGCTATACAACGTGTGTGTAAAATGCAAACATCCCTCCACATTCACCAGTACCATATCATTCCCACCTTTGGATGATTCATTGGGGTCGTGAACACTATCATTACCCTTTATAAAAAGGACCAGTCTGTGGAGCTGACACTTCACCTGTCTTGAGTTATTATTCACTTGTATCAAGTGGCATTACTCACTTCTGAAAGTCACGAAGTTACAGGTCAGTCAGAGAGCACGGTGCAGAGATTATGGCAGCATAATCCTTATAGTGGCAGGCTTATACCCCGTTGGGTGCTTATCAGAAAAGGCTTACATTCCCGAGAATTAAAATGCTCTAAATCATTGAGGGGCCTGTATGTGCTTGTAATGGGCTGCAGCCTTGTGAGAGGGCTTACTGCTGTGGTGTGATCTGCAGACGTGTTTTCACTGTAAACACTTGAGAAGTCTTACATGATGTACCATGCTGTTATTTTGTCCACAGCGTTAATGCCTAGACAGGGAGTTGGCTGGTTGCGGATCAGCACTGGCAGGCCCTGACATTTGAATTACGTGTCTTGTTTTCCCTGAATGGGTGCACACTGCAGATTATTAGTTTGTTTTATAACTGGGTGTCTTCGCCAAGAGGTAAGCCTCTCCATTAGGTCCTGACCAATATGTATCCACAGGCTATGATATTTTCACCTGGTGTGAACCTGTAGCCTGTGTTTTTAGGCAGATTTGCACCTGATGACGTTTCTGTATTTTCATGTGTAGACTTATTGTTTTAGAATTTCACAACTTGGGATCAGTAAAATCTATCTATCTATCTATCTATCTATCTATCTATCTATCTATCTATCTATCTATCTATCTATCTATCTATCTATCTGTCTATCTATCTGTCTATCTATCTTAGTATTTATGGTCCATTGGTTGTTAATGGTGAATCCTCACAGTTGCACCTCTTGCCTGACTGATGAGCAAACACTATATATTGCATGGACCTTGACAAGCTTGTTGCTGTGTGTTAGTTTTATTTATTAGTTGCCATTAGCAGCTGCGTCGTTTACCCTTCAGCTACTGTAAGCACACCAGGTGATGTGGCACTGCACTACTTCCTCAACACAACCACCGCCTTCAGCTACAGCAGCTACTGTATTGTTTTTGTTGGCACGGATGTTTTATTGATGTTTCATGTCATCCTCCTGTTGTCACAGATACAACCAGACTCTGTGGTGCCATTGGAAAGTGAACGTGACAAAATCTGTCCCTGGTGAAATTGAGTGCGGCATTGTGACTCAGTTTCAGTTGGCACACACACACAGAGTGGTCAGTCGTATCTGACATAAGCTGCTCTGTCCTCAATTTTCCTCAGTGATGACGAATCGAAACTCCTACGGCGGGTTGGGGGGCATTAGGGCTGCAACTAACAACTATTCTGATCGTCGACTAATCATCAGCTATTGAAACGGTTAGTCGATTAATTGGATTATAAATCACATATTTGTAAAATAGCTGTTTTTCAGCTATTAGCTTTTGAATTTAGCTGTTTAAATGATGTGTCAATTAATTATAAAGACAACAAAAATGGATACTTAATTCAAAAATACATCTTTTAATGAGCTCTGCTGCTGATATCAGCTGCTACTGATACTGAAACTTAATAAAAATTGTCCCATTTCTTCTCTAGGGACATGCACAGTGTTCAGTATTGATATAAAATATAAATAAGTAAAACTGCCACTTTTTTCTAAACAAAGATGAGCAAGTTGTCCTTTAATGCAGCGATCCCCAACCTTTAATGGGAAAATAATGTAACACGACCGGCATAAAAAGTTGTCCTCTTACCCTTGCAAAGAAGCTCTCCAAAGACGTTTGTATTTTATTCATTTTCACTAGTTTGTGGGCGTATTTTTTGGCTAACGTATCTGACGTTATACATAGGTGATACGTTTTGTCATGTGACCGAGACAAGTGTATTGACGTGTCAAGAGGCAATGGCAAAAGTTAAATTGAAGAGAATCCGGTCGTTCCTTTCAAAATAAAATGTCTTTCAGACGCTAATAATCAATACAACTGAAGTTCTATTTTTATTTATTCTTTCTGTGCGGCCCAGTAACAACTGCCCCATGGACCGGTACCGGTCCCCAGCCCGGTGGTTGGGGACCACTGCTTTAATGTACTAAGCACTGTATTGGTCACCACTATACTTGCTGCTGAATGCTATCATGCAACACAAAGCAGAGATAGGAGGGAAGAGAGATGCGTCACTCCTTTGGAAAAACACGACTGGTGACAATATTTGACAAGTGAATATTTTTATTGTGGACCAATCATTTCCCTCTTCATGATTGTTCAAGTCAGTGAATAAACTGAGAGGCATCTTAGCCCAGATTTTCCTGTAGTTCCTCCATTATCCAGGGATGACATCGGAGGACATCAGCGCCCGGCAACAGTACACTGTGCAGCTGACACTGAGAGCACCGGCAAATATTTAATGATAGACAAGATGGAGAAGGAGATAGGTTGGCCACCTTGTGTAAGAACTGGCACAGTTCAGTCTGTGCTCCGCAGAGCAAAGGGCCAACATTAAAGCTGCCAGTCCATAAACAGTGGCGATGTATGGTATCTGCTTCTCTGTGTGTCAGCACACACAAACACCTGGGGAACTGGGTTAATGAACTGAGTGTTAGGTTTCGCAGGACTGGCAGTGCAGCGGGGGGGCGCTGCCTCTCTGGATGGCTCACATTAGGCAGTACAGAGTGAAAGGGTAAACGACAGCCCCGACAACATGGGGGAGGTGTAGACTAATCATTTTTTCAGTGGTGGGTGTCATTTAGGAGCGGCAGTAACACAGCTGAGCCCTTAAGACCACCATATGTCTGCGTGGTTCCTGGGATGTTGCGGTGGCTTTAATGTACAGAGGCAGGTGTTTGAACCGCAGCCGTGTGATGACTGTTTCCCCCAGTGAGAGTAATGAAAGTATACATCCTTATTTAAGATGTCAGTTGAGTGTCAGCTCTCTTTTTTTAGTATCCTGGGCTATGGAGGAAAATAAATGTTGATAAATGATGCTTGAAACCCTGTTTTACAATTTATCATTCACTGGATATGTGTGTGTAATTGCTTTTAGTTCATTTTTGTGGGTGTGTACTTACTGGAGACATTTCTCTATGTGTGATGTACTAGGTACGGAGGAAGGTAGCCAATCCAGTTAGCATACATACCATAGTTACTGGTGAAATGATTGACTCATCATGTATGTGTCAAGTGTTAACACCCTCTCTGCTACTGCACAAGGGTGGGGTGGTATAATTATATATATGGTGAGACTATAGAAATGTGCTTTTTCCATCATTGCAGTATGGCTCCATAATCACAGAGATTCGTCATGTAAATAAGTCTCAGTTCAATTGTTTCTCAGTTAATTTCTACTATATCTGTATATCTATATCTAATAACTATATAATATTTTTTTCTCTAATCCACATTGAAGCTCCATCTAACAATAATTTTTCATTTTCAGTGAAATCGGCTTATGATAGTGATAGTGTCACAGTACTGACACTTGGGAGAAAGTGATCTGTGTAAAAAAAAAAAAACCTACTTAAATGCTGATCCCTGATTGTGTCAGCATCAGCAGCAGATCTATCAGAGCTAAAGCATCTATTTCAGGTGGACTGCTCCAGTGATTGTTATTGACAAAGGGACCTGACAAGTACTTGAGTTGTTTGGGGGAAGGGTTCCTCCAGATCAGTAGCGTTCCTCCTGTTTCCGCTGGTGTTGGAGCTCTGTGTCCTGAGATCACACTCTCTCCGTACGATGGACCCTGCGAGATGAATGTGGACCTGCAGCACTCTGCCGGCCCGTCACAACAATAGGCCTGTATGACTGTTTGAATGTGCCATTCTTTGTGCGGTGTGCTTCACTTGGGCCAGACAATGGCTTCATTTAGCATCCCTTCTCTGCCGAGGCCTGCTCCGTCACCATGGCACCCCTGCCATGCCACACCCTGCCCCCAGCCTGGCCTGGCTTTGCACTTGTTCTCACTATTGGGACAGCTGGGCTTAGACAGCCATTGTTGGCCACACCCAAGACCCAGCCTCACATTTTGAGGATTCTTGCTTTGTAGCCATGCTGGCAAACCTCATCTGGTTACAGGTTTTATATTAAAAAAAGCTGAGTGTATGAATCAACGCTCATATAACCTCATGCTTTGAGCTTGACGCAGACCCCATAAACATCTACTGGAGGAAAAAACTACAACAGAAAGAGTCTGCGACCAAAGGCTTTCCTGCAGTGCTTTGTGGCAGAGGGAGGCCACGTCACCTGAAACAAGGACAAGCTCAGCTAACATAAAAAACATATACACATGTGAAATAAGACATAAACCCTTTCTATTATAGTGTGTCCATTGTAGAGGCTCTAAACTAAATTGATCACAAGATGTGGCATGTCAGGATCTGGGTGGCTTACCACCCAGCTGAGCAATTTACTGGAGGAAATCCTGGATTATAGCTGTTGACGTGGTGATTTGTCTTTGTTTTAACTTTCTTTCGAGGAAAGAATGTGAATGCTGTCAACATTTTGGACTCAACCACATGGAGTATATTGCGTGAACTTGAGGCTAAAAGCCTTGCTAACTTAGAATTAGCTGCTAGTAAAATGTTGCACTATGCATTTGGATTAGAAAACATAAAATTGTGCTTGTACACCTTCTCATTTAAAATATAAAAAACATATGTTGAACATTTACACTGGTAGATGAGTTCAGATACCCACACAAGCAGTGCACATTGCTTGTCCCTTTCAAAGACCGTTGACTCTTGACCTTCCTGATTGTCCAGAGGTGAAAGGGCAACGCACGCTGTTTCCAGCTCAGCCACTCAGCGGTGGCAGATTTTTCATTAATGTGCTTTAGGTTGACAGAGCTCAGACTGCTTGGTGAGTAATGAATCCTTCATGGAAAGTCGTTCACTCTTTACCCGTTTTATTAGCCATGAAAAAGGTATCACAGCTACTTGATGATGTGAACTGGATCTGTAATAAATCCATCAGGGAAAACGCTCACAGCAGATGTCAAGGACTGAAACCGTGTAATGATTAGACGTATTGAACTTTTTCAAAGTCCATCCTAGTCACTGATTTTGCGACACAGACTTATCTTCACAGAGCAGCTCCCGTCCGGAAAAACAAACCTTGATCTGGACTCCTGTGCTTCTATAACTAGAACTGGGTGACCTATGAAATGATATTTTGGGCCGATCAGAACTTGTCGCAGTTGTACTCTTGAGAGCGCAGCAGAAGCTGTGCTACTTCTACTTTCCTTTTTGAGACTGTTAAAGAGGTGAATACTTCTTAGTCATGATACCTGTAATATTTAAAATGAATCTCACAGTCTTTACACGCTGATCCATAGGACATTCACATTTGTAATGAACAAGCCCTAGAAGAATTGTAATTTTATTTTCAGGTGTGGCTGTGATACCGTGTGAGTTTTTCTTTAGAAATCACTCTCATGCACACAGCCAGGTGATTTTTTTTTTATCCTGTAGGAAGTAGAACAGTAAATCTATTCTGTGACAAATGGTTTACCTTAGAAAATAAAAGACCACATGACAGGGTAACATTTCAATTTTGGGAACCAGTCGTTCCTGGTTGAAGGCCTGTTATTTGGAGTAATTGTGTCAGGCTGTTACGGTATGTCACATGATCGAGGCTATATTTATACTTGCTTGTTTGCTCGGTTTTGGTTTTGCCTAAAGTCTTTGAATCACTTAATTTTTTCAGCTTGTACAGTTTTAAATGAACACTTTGCTGTCTGTGCTAAAGATGTTGTTCACTTGTAGTTAACTAAGAGACTGACTGTTCTCCTGCCAGACTGAGGGGAAATGAGGCAAACCTCAGATTATCATGACAATGAGCATCAAAATTAATCACTTGTGTGCCTCAGCCGCAAGATGTGGAAAGAGTGTAGCCATGGTGGGGTTCAAACAAAGGGAGCATGTGGGTCCTGTCCTCTGTGTGTGTGTGTGTGTGTGTGTGTGTGTGTGAGTGGGGGAGTCCCATAACCAAGATGCTGGCTTACGAGTGTGGGAGGGGGTTTTATAGGCCAGGAGGGATTCATGTTTCAGTCTATGCTCCACTCTATCCCCTTTGTCTAGGTCACATTATGAATGTTAATTCCCAAAGCAGAGATGCTGGAAATTAAAATTCTGTATGAGTTTGCAGTTTTTATGACTGCGAGCTGTTTTTTTTTTTTTTTTCATGTGTTATTCTTGTCGTAGAAGTTCCTGCTGGTTGGATGCCAGCGTTTTGTTTGACAGCACATCCAATCAGTTCAGGCTGCTGCTTGAAGATCTGGTAATAGCTGCTCAATTACCAAAAAAACTGACACGTGTACAACATTTCAAAGTGAACCACATCACGCACAACAAAACAGCTTCTGTACTTACATAATCCAGTTGTTTTTTTCCCCAACTGGTTTGCAACTATAAAGCTTGTTTTAATGGCAGACAAAGCTCCTGCAACTCCGATGTGATGAGGTCATAGCTGTCTACTGGCAACACTTAGGGACACATATGGAGTGTTTTGTGAATGCAGAGTTTCAGTGGATCCTCTTTGATTGATTCCTCTGACTGGAATAGGTCAGATGCCAACACGTTTCTTCCTCAGACACGGACCAAAGCGAGCAGCATGTGTAACAGGCTCTCACACAGCAGACAGATATCAGATTCAGCAGCAGACTGCACAGCGTGCTTTATCCTGCTCTTAAAGTGCTGCCCCGCCCTCCAAGAAAGCAACGCTCAAGTTCTGACAAGTCCACGAGCAAAAAGAACAAGGCCAGAGAAATATGTTTGGGCTATATCACGTATCTTTGTCTCATTTATGATGCAACTTTATCACTTTAGAAGTTCACTTCAGCACTGAGGCGAGGATTAACCAAAGCTGGTTTGTTTTATCTGATCATAGGTGGAGGTAACTTGCTTTGATTCAGGATAATCTCCTGCATAATGCATGGGAATAAATGCATCTCCTGTCATCCGAGATGTTTTCAGTATTTTAACCTTGGTAATGCAATTTCCCGTGAACTGAGCTGGCGTCTCAGGAGCGGGTAATGTCATTCAAGCACATTCTTATTGAATCAGGAGAGTTTGCCATCATTTAAAAAAAGCCCATTTGTCACTTTTTGGTTGTTGTTCTAACAAACAGCATTAATACTAGCTGAATGAGTCACAGCTTGACTGTGGACTTAAGCTGTTGCCTTCATACTTCCTAAAGCAGAATATTGGCACATGCAAAATCTCTTTCTCTTTATCTGAAACATAGATAATGTCATCGCCTTCTTTCCTCCAAGAACAGAGGACGTCTTGGTTTTCTTGGACAGAGTTGTAGGCGTCTGCTCCGGGGAGCAGGTTCCCACAGTATAACATATCTGTGTGATAACATTACTGTAAAGAAGCCATCAAAACAGCCACGCAGTCAGACGAAACCAGCTGCGTCAATAGCTAAACGTTCCTCTGGAGTGATTGTGTTACAGCTTAAAGTGGCGACCATTGTCTACATCCATATTTCCTTCTTTTCTCAGTTATGTAACTTGTTGTACTTTTACCAGTGTTGTGACTTTTGGATGATTCATCAGCACAAGTGGTTCATTATTCAGTGCTCCGACTATCACTGTTAAGGGTCGAACAATGATATGTAATCAAAGTGTAATCTGACATCAACAGTTGCAATGATATGTAACATGTTTCCACATTTAACTGTCCCACTGGCCTGAATACAGTGTTTGTGTCCCAGCTGTTTGCACTGAGCATCTGATAGCTGAGACACCACAGGGCACAGAGTACCAGGTCGGTCTTGTTAAACATCAGGCATCCCTGTTAACATCTTCAAACATCTTTTTTTCCTACTGCTGCTGTTTTGGTTTCATTTTTCATTACAAACACCCAGCTCTTACTTGAAGCTTCCCGAATGTATTGTTTCAGCCTCTGTTCTCCAGGTTGTTTTTGTGCGTTGAGATTATGACAGACTTCCAGATAAGCAGCTTGTAACTCAGCCATCCTGCCATGCAAGATGGCCGCGTATGACTTGGTTTCACTTTAGACTTTGCCTCCGTGCCTGTGAATCAGTCATGCATCCGGCTGGCCGTAAGCCAGTCTCACATCCGTGTTAGTGGTCAAAGAGGAGGCCGGGACCTCAGACCTTTTCACATGGATTTAGTCTGGTGAACTAATTCACAGAGCGTCCGTGTGTGACATGAGCTAATAGGCACACAGCGCTTTGAGGCTGTGTCCACCTTCAGAGCAGACTGGATGCTGATTGGATTATGTGGGATTAATATCACTCTATTTGATTTGTTTGTTTGTTTGTTTATATGCTACATCTACTGTAGCACTCAGCCCCTTATGCTGCCTCCTCCTCTCTTTTCTCTTATCTCTCTACTCCAAACCTTAACCACTGATTTCTCAGTGCAGCGAGCTGGCCTACATCTGGAGGGATCAACAAGTTAAGCCACAGCCTTTTAACCCTCAAATTCTGTCAATCCGTAACAAGCACGTTCACTACAGCTGCAGATATCCACATCGCTATATTTGTTCAGCACAAAACATTCTTACAGGAAAATCATTCATCTTTATATCCCTTAATTCCCAAGGTTTTCCTGTGATTAAGAGGTCATTTTACAATTTGAGGATCAAAGAGGGGAATAGAGATGTACAGTTCAGACTGTATTCTACTTGTAGTTTACTAATAAGTCTTGAAATACACAGGTTATAGAGGTTTAAATAAGGTTTTATGTACTGTTAGGGGGTGAAATATAGCCTTGTTGTTATTGGGTAGCAGCTGTTTTTCAAGCTCAACCATCTACACATAATCAGAATAGGCCTGTGTTCATATCCCCTGCCGTTAGCTCGCCTAGTTTTCCACTCCCTCAGACAAACTTTGAGAGGATTCCTCTGCTGTTTTCCAACATAAACACCACTCCTTTTCCATCTAAACTGTAAACTCTTGTATCCTCACTCGGACTTCCTACTCATGTTTACAGTTGCTCTGCTGCGCTCTAGAGATTAGTGGACGCAGAAAGTTTGTGCCCTCCTGGGACGGACCTAGCTCGGGGGGTAATTACAAGCTTTCCAGAGGGTGGGTAGAGACCAGTGGGACCCCTTTAATCCTGGCATTTAATTTGTGAACGTCAGGGTCTCCTCCAAGGGAAGGGCTGCGTGGTTGGAATTTATGGATATGGCCCCACCCAGAATGAAACATATGCACACGGTGTAGCGCCGCAGAGCTTTCCACCACATGATACGAGCCATAATATAACGTTACCCCTTCACACATTCCTGCGCAGTAGTTTGAGGGGACTGTTTTTTTATTTAGGGGCTGTCAGTCATGATTCTGCTCAGGATATACTTATCATTAGTGTGCAGCTGAACTTTCTGTTCCTTTTCCAAGTCCTCACATTGAGATGCTTCATGTGAGGCTTGTCTGGATACATGTGTTTTCCATGATTTCCTTTCGACCCTGTATGTGTCTCGTGTTACACACTGTAAACCAGACAATTAGCCTTTATTTCCTACACGACCAGAGAAACTTTGGTAAACAAGCGTGTAATCACAGTTGAACTTCGCAGGGTCATCTACAGTCTGCAGCCAGTCAGATTATATGCTTCCCTGTTTCACTGTTGATGTATTACAAATTGATTTTCAAGCTTTAGCAGCTTCCAGCTTTTAGCTTAATACTTGTCTGTGGAATTTGATGTCCCAAAGGGGATGTCTGCAGAGTCACTGGGGTTGATGGCAAGCTCTACAACGATGTGGAGTCTGATTAATTTTTGTTATGCTTTACTGCCTTGTGCCTTATATTTTTACTGCTTGCTTGCAAAATCATATAAAACCAACATCAAAACCATAGAAAAACATATTGTCAGCTATTGAAAACACTAAAGAAACGAGTAAAGTTGACTTTTGTCTGTCCTTGCATGTTTAATAATTAACAGACAAGTTAATTTTGTACCTTTTTTTTATTATTTTTTTTAGACTTTAGCATCTTCTGTTACTGTGGAGTATGTTTTGCAACTTGTGAAGATGCAAAACCCTCAAGCTAGCGCTGAAGTGAAGAGGCTGTCATGTATTGTGTCATTCAAACTTAATTGCGTGTGTTGTAAGATGATCCTGAACAGACATAATCTCCCCTGAAAAAACTGTTGGTTGGTTGGGTGTTGGGTGATTGTGACACAGGAAAAGTTCAAGAAAATTCAACACAGTCAGCACAGAAGTTTATGAAAATTCAACTCATAATGCACAAATGACCACAGAAGAACGTACCATCTCATGTTGAATCAACTAATATAACTGAGAAATGCAGGACAGTGTAGCCTCTGTTGTACCTGGTGCACATGAGGTCAACAAAACATCAGTCCTGGCTGCTATTGACATGAAAGATCGGTCCCACCCGAACAGAAGCCCTCCATGGGAACAGGACCTGTCTGTTATTCCAGCTGCATGACATTCTTTTCAAAGGCAGCTACCCAGGACTGTACAGCTTCCACTGTTATCCATTCATGACTGCACTGGCGCGGCTCGCCACTGATGTCTGCTACGCCAGCTCTGTGGAGATAAGCCGTTTCACACGAGCCCAGTTTTTTGTGGATCAACAGCGCACACTCGCACGTTGAAATATAAAATCAGTGCAGAAAGTCGCAGCGCTTCAGAAGATGAAGTATTTAATCAGCTCGCCGTAGCACGTGACCGGATCGGAAATCTTTAAAGCTGCAGGCAACTTTTTACACGTTGGCATCTCCAAAAGGCAGCTGTCGAAGACTTTGAACTTTTAATAACCCAGAAATCATGGAAAGTGGCATTACTAACCTCTGCAATCACACGCTCACGTGAGAAGTGGCTGGATTGGAGGAGCGAGGAAGACAAGCAGCCTCTCTAATGCCTCTCCTCCTCCTCGTCCGCAGCTGTTAAGGAAAAGGTTTTATTTTTGCTTTTTAGTTTGATATGTGACTTCCTTTTGGCTGGGCAGTGTGCGAGTCCAGACTTTTCTTGGCGAGTAGAGCAAATCCATAGTCTCAGTTACAGTTTCACTTACAGGGCATGTGATACTCTGTGTATACTACTGTGTCCCCGCCACTTTTTCTGATTAGACAGAACCGTGTTGAGTAACAAAATATACAACAAAAGCACCATGACGTCTTGTTGCCCTGATCCCCGGCAGAAAGGCTTGACTCACCTCTGAGGAACAAGAAGTGAAAGACTGAAAGATAAAGCTCAATTTGTCAACACCTGTATGGAAACCTGTAGGGCCTGAATCAGGTGGATCACTTCTGGTCTCTTATGAGAGCATGTCTGATTTTCTCACCTTTTTATGAACAGGCGGTAATTAGTATGGATGATGTCAAGGATGAATCAACACCTCTGTGATATAGTCTCAACTTTATTATGTAAGCTTTGAGTTTTCAGGAAAAGACGATTTGAGGACCTAGCCTGACCTGAAATACTTTACTGATTTTCTCCAGATTACTGTGACATTATATCATGAATTTAATGAGCATCTTTCATAGAAATAAGATTCCTTGCATGATTTTATTGCTTTGGTGTTTGCACAGAAAACCGTCACAGTGTTGCAACGTAGGAATGTTTATGGATGCTGGATTTTGGGAGACAGTAATTAGCCAACGTGCAGGAGTGATGCTTGTGCTGTAAATTACACGGGAGAGTCTGAGATTGTTTAGATTAAAACGCTTTGGATTTTTCTCAGCCATTGCGAGACTGTTTTATAAGCTGGCTGTACTAAAGGTGTTTTATTATACACACCAGGACTTCAAAGGTTGAGTATGGGAGGTAGCCCAACTCTTGTGTTTTCGTTCTTCATTCATGTTTTTGACATCATTTCATTTGCCTTGTGTCACTTTCACTGCCTCCCATCTGTTTTCCTCGCACACCCACATTTACAACACATGTTTTACACCTTTGTTTTCTTCGTGCAGCTTTCCAAATAAGCTCTCTCCAAACAAACCCTAAACAAGTTATCCAAAGCCAGTGTAAGGGGGGTTTGGGGAGGGAGGG
>OOFC01029290.1:0-21927 GCA_900323345.1 Pseudochromis fuscus | reverse complement strand
GGGGCGGCGGCCACTGCTCGGCTGCATCCTATTAGGACTGGGAGTGTTGAAAAGGGGTGTGGCCTGCAGCCAGTAACATCTGTGCCTGTCCCCTCTGCCCCCACGGCATTCTGCAGAGAAAGGCAAAGAGGAGGAGGACACGCTGAGGAGAAGTGCTCGCCGGCCAGCTGACTGTTTGCAAGACCTCAAACAGTCGTCTGCTCTGCATGGCGAGTTTATCCCAGGTTTGCCCCCCGGGCCGTCAGTGAAAGACTGCCTCCGTCTCACTGGGATTTTCCTCTCGGCTGATTTTGACAGCCTCTGGGAAGGTGCTTATTAGCCACTCCAACCCCGAGCAGATGACTTTGAACCTGCGTGGATTACATACCTCGCGCAGGAAACGCTCCTCTGCGTGCCGTGCACAAGCGTAGCTGTTTCTGTCGACAGTGCAGAAAGCTGGATACTGCAGTGAGTTGAGGATATAAAGGGAATGCTCAGAGCACAACAGAGAGGAGCTCACTCCTGGACAGGGTAAGACGAGCTCAATGGATCTGCCTATTCTACCCTATAATCAAATGAATGCAGGGAAAGGAGTAGAGGAGCCGGCTATCTGCTGACTGGAATGCTTGTGTGTGGACTGCATGTGACCGGTAGATAGTTAGAGGCTATCAGTCTGTGAATGTGCATGTGGTGGAGCCAGGGGGCTGCTGGTTTTGCTTCATCGCTCCCCCAGAAACACAAGCTGGATTCCTGTCAACGATACGAAGGTGATTGTGTCATGTCTGTCTAATTGGGAGGTGTTGGTGCAGAAGACGGTTGTTGCCGTAGTAACCGGGGGGGAGGGGAGGATGACAGGGCGCTCCGACCGGGCCCCGGGGCTGATTTCGCGGCGGGAGAGTTGTCCTCTGTAAGCAGGGAATGCCCCATAATGACAAGCCTGGTTCGGAGATAGGGTGAGGTGGTGGGAGAAATATGTATTCTCACGAACACATGCAGGCTACAGGCTGCTGCCTCCCACTAGCTCCTCTCTCGGGGTTGGCAAACGCAGCCTCGTTATCAGTGTCAAGTGAGTGAGAGGATGGCATACTTTTTTCCATGATGGGGGGTGGAGTTCAGATAATCAGGTCAATGAAAAGGAAAGTCACCTTGAGCAGAGGTGGGGTCTGCTCATTCTCATCACTCACTTCCTACTGCCGTCCATCCTTCTCAGGTTCCACTCTGGCTCCTGCAGCATCTCCCAGGAGGAGACTCTACATTGCATGTAAATACTATACAGTCTGATGCATTACAAAGGCACTGACAGCTAGTCTTTGCAGTGCTGCAGGATTTCACGGTGCTCCTGAGTGACGGCAAGCGAGATTTTACACTGTAATCCTTAATGGTTTTGTTATTTGTTTTTGTCCGCCGAATTAGAGACACAATCCTGTTTTCATCCCTATAAACAGCCAGGACAGATTAAAAAGGAGGGTAATGTGCATTGGAAGGGGCTTACGTTAAATCACCCACCCACCCAGCTTGCACCGGTCACCCACCGCTCTGGTTACCATAGCAACTGAGGAAGAGGTAGGGATTTTTTTTTTTTTTTTTTTCAAAGGACAGGCTGCAGCTCGTGGTAGCCAGAAAAAGATTACAGTGCTCTCCACGCCCCCATTTATTGACGATCTGTGTGGTCGTATGTTTTATTACTCAACAATAAACGTGTGACTATTGTTGGACTGTGCCCAGCGTTACCGTACATTATCATGTTTACTGTTCCTTACTGCTGCAGCATATTGTGAGATCACGATGACAGCTGTTGGTCCTTCATGATGATGTTAGTCATTCATAGTCCAGATTTCACATTTTAACTCACTGATTGTTTATCCCTCTTATTTTCTTGTTTTGTGTCATTGGCTTCTTGTGATTATTTTCTAATTGTTGAATCTTTAATGATGACAGAGGCACAGATGTCACTGATTTAGTAACTGTATTGATTCTCTTTGCTTCCTGCTGATAGTAAGGAGATATTGATCCTCTAGATCAGTGGTTCCCAACCTTTATTTTAGTCAGTTGAATACCCACAGCCCAATTAGATGAGTTAATTACCCCTTCGTCATCTGGCTATCCAGTTAGGACCGTTTTCTCATAATAAATTCAATTTCCCTAATCCGTCTTAATGACCATACACAGCATTCTCCCACCATGTGCTCACTGAATATGTTTTGGTTCATCAGATTCAAGACAATGCTGCACAGTGGTTAGGAACTGCACATGCAGAACATCCAGGACATGGAGGATACACATTACAATTACAAATGAATAATGCAGAGGAAAAACAGTCTCATGATTTATAAACCAAACTTGAACCTGCATCATGACAGCCACAGAACATAAAACTAGTTGTTTGAACTGTCAACATGTGTCAAGCATAGCCCTTTTCTTTCAGTAGTTTTTAATGCAATCATTTTATGAGCTATTTTTAACCTAAACTGTTTTTTTTTTCTTTTTCTGGAATGTAGCCAACAAATAGAGCCCAGATAACTGAGTTGAAACTGTGCCAAGGATATTGTCGCATGTTCAAGTAGTTTTCTTCTTTGCCCGGAGTCTAACCTCCACTTGAAGGGCTGACCTATGGAAGAATGCTAACATGTGAAGAGTGGGGGGTTGTCTGCAGAACGGGTTTGACAACATTGCCTGTGGAAAGAGCAGCAGCCTTTTAACCTGCTTTTTAATCTCTGTCCTCCCTACATTTCAGCCGCACACTCCCCAGACCTAAATATACATTTTTTTGCTTTGTGCTATTATTCTTTCTTGCAAGAAGTAAAGGGAAATACCACTGTTTTTTTCAAGGCTTGAAGCAGTTTTATGGAGGACATTTCTTTCTTGGTTTTGTCACCGTAGTGTCATTGTCAAAACATACGTATTGTAGTGACCATTCCTAGGTGGCGACTTCTTGTTCTAGGAAAAAAAACAGTACTTATGCCACAAATTAAATTCACCAGTGATTGAATCTTTTTCGAGGCAACAAAACACCTTCATTGACAAACATCTGCCTATCAGCACTGGCCTGCACAGCCTTTTGTCCATAATTGAATGGCCTGCCAGACAAAACGTGTCAACAGTTCAGATCAACACTCAGTCATAGTGTGAACAGTGACCTCAGTGAGTTGCGTCACAGTCTTTATCTTTCTTCTCTTTCTGTTTGTTGATCATTTTTAACCAGATTATTCACTTTGACTGTTGAAACCAGACATCCCCAAAGATACAGAGGCTGCTCTCTAACTCATCCCAGTCATCATCACAGACGATGACCGTGATGCACTCTCCAGATAATACGTGTTAGGATCACGAGTCTGTGTAATGAGGAAGGATGTGGAAAACAATTAGATTACACTTAAGTGACATGGCTAATAGAATTAGCTTTTTATTTAGCCACTACTGCAGTGTCTACTTATTGCAGAGTACAGAATGGTATTGTGTACCTTTTAAAATATTACGCTGAGTATTGCAGTTGTCATATTGGCCTGATTGTAATCACACAGTACACTGACAGAATTTTTGATTTTTCCAGCAGTTGTTAAAATAGAAACCCAGAACATAGTGTTTGCTGTTTTAACACAATGAAGGCTTTCATTGTAGTGTGGGATGTTTTTCATAGAAATAGTAATGTTTAGGATAATGGTCTCAAAGTTAATGAGTAGCAAACATGCTAAAAATACTTGCTAACTAATGATTAGTAATTTGTCATATTATTATAATAATGTTTTTCTGACCAACTAGAATGCAACTCAAAGGTTTGGATATTAAAATGATATAAAACAGACAAAAGCACAGAGAAGTCCTTGTATTTGAGAAGCTGTAACCACAGACTGTGTATAGAAATGGACAAAGTTACCGGGACTCAAAAATTCGGCCAATGTGGAAGTGGAAAAAGTGCAATACTCCACTAGATGCTGGCTACAGTTGACTTCATTTCAAAATTGTCATTTTCAATCATGAAATACTCAGTCAGCACATTTTTCCACAAGTCATTCGGATGTCTTTAGCTGAAGTCAACTCTTCTTATTAGTGATCTGATGATCCATCTGAAAATCATTTCTTCATGAAGTAGATATTAGGCTTCAAAAAGAGGAAGATTTAGGTGCATGATTAGTTTGATTGACAAGCCTGGTCTCTAATGAGACTGGCTCTGGTCTCATCCACACTAGACAGTGTCTTTGGGTTCAAGGGTCAGACCTGTCTCCTCAGTCCTCCCTTCACATCCAAATATAGTCTCCAAAAAACCAACATGGCCATGTTCATATGCTGCCTGCAAAACATCCACAAGCCAATGGGTGATGTCACGTTAGCTTTGTCTATTCTATATACAGGTTGTAACAATGTTTTCCCATCTTAAATAATTAAAAATTGTTTCCAAATAAAAGTACACAACCATAAAGTTAGACTGCATGAAGCAGAAGTAATTCACATTTTAGTTTTGCCCTAGAAACACTGCAGCTGTGGCATGTTGTGTCAAGTTACTGCATCTATCATGAAAACTAAAAAAACACCACATCAAAAATCTCACATTACATCCTGGCACATGCAGCACTTTGCAGCTCAGACTAACTTTGTTACAGTCGACGGTCACTACTTCAAAGTCCGACAACAGCTGAACTTTTGTAACCCCACAGCCCTGCAGACAAGTGTCAAATGTTTCAGCTGATGGAAGAAATATTTCCTTTGTCTGCCTCTGTGCTGTTATCCCTTTTTCTTCCCTCTTACTGCATCTCTGTATGTTAATCCTGTAATCGGAGAGCCACTTCAGCACTGCTCCCTCAGCCATGTGACATTAATGCTCCAGAGGCAATGCTTTTTGTCATATCTTGACATACAGTCATGTAATTTACATGCACGCACACAGACACACTCCAGAGCCAAACAGCTCTGCTGCCGTAGCACTAACGACACTTCTGACGCCCCGGCGTTGACCGGCTGCCAATGAGGAGTGATGGATTTTAATCTCCTCTTAACCTGCCAGTCAGCATTTCTATCATAGCCCAGTTATTTTCTGATGAGTGTCCAAGTCCTAAGTGTGTTTACTCAGTGTGTAGTCAGGGAGTCATTAAGTAATTGGCACAATGATGGCTATGTGTGCTATCCAGCTGTGCAGGACAATCGGGCACCACCACTGAACATGTAATTAATCCCCAAGTAGATTGTTTTTGGTTATAACATGGGTTATTAAGACATCAGTTCACTGGGCAAAATCTTATTTATTTATTTTATTTCTTCTGGTTGTTGTTAGTGTTGCATATTTTGTGGTTGTGACCAAATGCTGCTCTTACAGGGAAACAGTTTTGAGTTTCACAGGTTAAGCAAACACTCAAATACTGGTTTGCTGACTGATTTTCAGTTGGGCAGCTCCAGGCTCAGACTGTGTATTTTAATAAAGGACCTCCACTAGCCTTCTGTATTCTGTGTGAATCCTGAGCCTTTTTATTTGCAGCCGTCCCACTTGATCCAAAATAAATTACCAAGCGCGGGGCACAACAATCCCCAGGGTCTCCAAAAGTCTCTTATTCTGAAAATGAGCATAGCACACTGCAGATAGTACATTTGCCAAACCATGAACTGTGCCTCCAGCATCAGTTTAACATACAGGGGCATGTTTATGCTTCACAAATTCAATTTTGTCTGAGTAAGAGACACCATATGAAACAGCCATCGCTTTGCATTGAAAAATACTGTGGTGAGATGATCATCAAATTGTAAGTCTGATCCATCCCAAATCCTAAATCAGAAAAGAAGATTAAACTTGTGTGCACCAAATACCTTTCTGGTCCGCCCATAACACAGCCCCAGCTATACTCTGTATCCCCCAGCTTGTTGCTAACAGCTGGAACAGCTCATGAAATGATGATTCTAGTGGGAATCGTATTTTTATTTACACCCTTTAAGAAATGTGTGATCAGGGTTGTAACTGGGGGGGAAGCAGTGTCTTGCTAAAGTATATTTCACAAAGGTAGATTATTGCTGATTATAGTGTTTGAACGTACTGTAACCCTTCTCAAACAAACCAAGCCTGCTGCCTCATGTATGTATGGATCAGTGTTACTCTCCTAATACTCACATCCTTGTTAAGGCTGTTTCATTGCCTTTGGTTTTATCACCTCTTGATTCAGTCGGGAACATGCGAGAGCTGTTCGTCTGTATTTTTGTTCCAGCCAACATTTATGCGGCCTCTGATTTACATTAGTCGCCATAGATATCAAAAAATTAAAAGTACATCTCAGAGCCAGAACCGGCTGAGAGATGCCAGCTGCTGCAGAAGAAGGTATTTCGCACATCTGTTTTCAATACACTGCTGTCCACTGTGTTCTCTTTCCAAGGTTGAATTCCTTCTCCAAGTCAAACACACGCTGGGTTATTAGCATCAGCTTGAAGTTGACCTGTTAGTATTTATAAATTAAACAAAGCTACCTATTTATGACAACGTTTATTTGATTTTATGGTGTAATCTAGTGCTTAATTGCTGTCAGATAATGTGCATTTGTGTGCATTCGGTTTCAGTAGAGTGTATATTTTGTTGATGTCACACACAACTCTTCATGTTTAGGAGTGTACACTTGCACAGAGGAGTATTGTTCAATTGGCTTTTGCACTAGTGACCCAAGCAGCACCATGGAAATCAAGCCCACATCATTTTCAGTACAGAGTTTGCTTTCTTTTCGCATGCCTTAAGGACGAATACATTTTTTTGTAATTGTTAATAGTAGAACAGTTTGCAAGTGGAAATATCAGGAGACAGCTGGAGGAAAAGTGTAAGATCATCTTTGAGTCCATGCTCTCTGTTCTTCAGTGCTCTCTGCACATGTTTAGGAACGTGAGCGTCTCTCCGTGTTTACCTTAAGATGCTCTTCTCGACTTCTGTCTTTTCTCCAGCGGACCTGACAGTCCTGCAGGTTTTAGCGGGGAGGTCTTGGGCAGGCACCACGCACAGACTCTCACTCACTTCACAAACACTGGGATTCTTTTTACAGTCTGGACTTAGGCCAGGTCACCCGCCAAACCACATGGACAAGAAAACAACAAGACTATCCACTGACAGAAAGCTCCTTCGGACAAAGAGAGAAGTGTTTGTTTAAATACGGGTGGGCGTGTCTAATTATTGGATGTGTATGAATGAAGGAATCTGCTTCATGCAAGAAGCAGCAGCCTACGGAAGACAGTGTTTCTTTAGTACAGTCCAGGAGTTGATTTATTTCAGTATAAACAGCATTCTTCAGCTGTTACATGACATTATCATCAACTTTTATAACATTACCGTATCAAACATGACTGCTACTGGGATAATTCCTGGAAATAACCATGAATCTTGCTGGTTTTTATTGGTTGGACATCTAAGTTTGATTGGTTGGTTTGTGTATCTGAGAAGTGCAGTTAATCTGTGCTGCCTCTCAGTCAGAGCAGGTGCCAGTTGAAGGTGTTGCTGTTGTTTGAGTGTTATCCAGGGTCACAAGGCTCACCTGGCTATGGGAGGAATGTCCTCCTGTTGCAACAAGCCTGTGTAATGTTGAAAACCTTGACCGTCTGACAGACAACCTCCAGGGGCTAATGTCAGAGCACTGGGGTCTCACAGGTTAACAATTACAGCACAAACACAAGTCACAGTGTCTGTGTTCAAACCTTCCCTGTACCCTGCTCGCATGGCCGAGCTGTGGCACATCCTCAGGTTCCTGGAGCTGGACGGGGACCAGCGTCGTCCCACTCTTGGCTCACGGCTTTATACAAAGTTTACAGCCTGCTTTAGCTAATGGAAAAGATGGGCAGGTTTGTGGACTAATATGGTCAAAGAGGGCTTTGAATTGCTTCTTCCCCTCATGTTAGAATAGATGGTGAGCGTGAAACCAAGCAGCTGCTGCCGAGGCCTTCAGTAGTCAATTTGGAAATGTCAAGGATGTGTCAAAATAAATAGACTATTCAGTGTGTTAGTAAGAGTGAGCTGCTGTGTACTTTATCCCATGTGTGGCCGTTTGGCCTCAGGCACCTTGTAGTGTACACTAGATGCTTTTCATTCGCTGCATGTTGCACAAATTTGTACTTTTGCTGTTTTTATTTAGAAAAAAGTGATGAATCTTGTAATAGAATACATTTTGCTATTCTTAGTTTGTTTGACAGCATGCCCAGTTATTACTAGTTTGTTGGCCATCAAGAGGCAGATGTGGTAATGTGAACTAATGTCTAGTGTTTCTGATTAAATGGTCATCGCAACAATTCATTATTAACTCAGTCTGTCTCCAGACAAAATGATACATTGTTTAACTATATCTTATCGTTGTGCCTGTGTTTTGATTACATTTCATGTTGTGATTTGCTTCTTTTGTTTTTGTTAGCATCAACAATATTTAAAACAGACATTTTTTAGGTTGAAGAATGAGAGTAACTCCACCGATTTCAAGATTTATTTTCTGGTGGCTGGAAAAAGTTTCCGACATTTCCAGAGGCTGGTGCAGATTTGTTTAAACATAACAGCTGCTGGACAGAGGAAACCCAGATGAACCAGAAATGTGGACTAAAATGGGACCGTGATGGCATCAGGCTTTATTTAGGTTGACCACAAAATTTACTTTGTATAATTTAACGCTACTTAGACAAAGTTGCCCTTGGAAATGTCCTCACTTTCTCCTTTGGAAATAATAAGTTATGCTCACTGAGAATAGTGAGCAACGATCTTTGATTACGGCGAAGGATGTGACCTAACCAGACTAAATGTAGAAATGCAACACACTGCACATGATGCATCCTGTCTGGGTGCAGCTTTTGACTTATAGGAAATCACTGGAAAAGGTCAAGTAAATGTGGTTATGATCAGCGGGCTATCGGTCACCGAGAAAAGATGTTCTGAAATTCCTGCAGGTCAGCACAGCCTCTGTGGTTTTTAATGCTCGGCTTTGCTCTGCTGGTCAGAACAAGGAGCGAGGGTGCAGAGCTGTTTTTGTGACATGCTGACGACAGCGTCCTCGTGGGTATCTGGGCATCACGTCTTTATTTGCCTGACAACATAGAAGTCTTGTGCCCTGTTTTGTAGAAGTGAGGTTTAAGATCTGTCTCAAAAACTTACATAAGATATTAGTTGAAGCCAAATCCTTCATGTTCAGTTCCATCTGACCCCAGAGATATGACAAAAGGGCTGTAACATTAAACCACACCAAGAGTCTACAGATGTGGTTTGGTACAACGGCGCTTTGAGCTTCCACAGATACTCACGGTGACACTGCTTACTTGGTGTGTTGAGGTAAAATCATTCACAGTATATAGAAATGGAGAAAACAATCAGGTCTAATTGATTTCACTTAGTCAGTACAGTTTTTTCCACAAGTCATTCTGATGTCATAAGGCTTCAACAAGAGGAACGTTTAGGGGTAGGTTTAATTTGATCTCCAATGAACCCGCCTCCTCGCTCCTTTTTTTCATATCCAAATATGGTCACTTCTGGCAACCAACACCCAACATGGTGACATTCAAATGCCAAACGTCTGGCTTCAAAATGAGAGTCCACAAACCAACGGGTGACATCATGTTGGCTTCATCCAGTCTATGGTTAAAACGTTTGCCCATCTTTTAGTTTAGCATGTTAGCAAGTTGTTAAAAAAATAAACGCAAAGTACAACTGTGCCTGATAAATTAGCTCCCATCCATCCAGTAGCTGTTGAAATATTGAAGTCTGGAACAATGTAGTGAAGCAGCACACAGATCCTAGCTAGTAGTGTGGCTGACAACAACCCAGAATATACTCTTAAGCATTTGTTAATCTACTTAAATGCTGTCAGGCTCAGCGGATCTTCACCTGATCAAACTTTCTGTAATGTGCTCAACCCCCATCAACAATGCTGCACATTTATCACAGCTGTTCTTTATGTATTTTTATCCCTGATATAAGACAGGGCAGATGGTACAGTCCAGCAGGATTGCACGCATTTCTTACATTACTGGTAAAATTGCAGCTGCTACAGAGTGGACCACATGTGTAAAGGGAAAGTCACGTCATTGATAATCTGGAAGATTGAAGCGTTGTATGTTTGTATTTGACGTGGTCCCTAAATGTTGCTAATCTCTCCTGTCGTCTGAACAGCTGATTTATTAAACACCCCCTCAGGTTTTACAAAAAGACCTCTTTTAGCTCGTGACCCACATTGACCTAACCAGTATTCTCAACAACAAAAGGTCTCACACACCTCTCATCACGGTCACTGTAAACACACCCCTCTAATCATGACTCGTTAGATCTTTAGAGGAAAGTCGGTGCTGAATAGGAAGGAAGGGGAGATGATGAGGCCTGAATACACTAATCCAGTCAAATTATGGTCTCTCATTTCAAACATCACACTCCCATGACAGCCCTCTATTGTGTAAACGATATAATTTGATCCTTCATTCCCTACCCTCTGTGATACAGTGCATTGTACTTTCCCTTGAAAAATCATTAACCATTTCCAGAGGCAGAGGTTCAGGTTGTAAGTGTACAAAACTCAGCCTTCAGAGATCCTGTGTTGTCCATCTGTACTAACCAGCAGTTGGTGGTGTCTGTCAAGCTTGATACACAACAAGACACTTTATAGACCTTATTGTCTTATTGTCGTTCATCTTAGAAAACTTTACTTGTGTGATTGATGTCTTCGAAGACTTCACTCTACGATTCTAGACTCAAGTTTGCATTGTGTCCCTTCTTTGTGTCCTCAGTACTCTCTGACGGAGGCCGAACTCAGAGGTGGAGGAGGCTGTAAAGAGGCCCTGAAGGAGCCTCCCACCCCTCCCTACCTGACCAGTCGGACACATTGAGCAGCAATGGCTCCTCGGAAGCGTGGTGGCGGCGGCCGAGGCGGCCTCAACTTCATCTTCTGCTGTTTCAACAGCAGCGATCACCCCGAGATCACTTACAGGCTGCGGGAGGACTTCGCCCTGCAGGCCATGGAGCCGGCACTGCCCATGCCAGGGTATGATGAGCTGGATGGGATGTTCTCTGAGCTGGTGGTAAGACGTTGTTCTTGTTAAATATAAATGACAGTGATTATAAGACTCCATGAGAGGTGTTCAGTTCATGATTTGGTAAACATTATCTTAGCTATGTTCAGCACAAATCTGGGTATTTTCCATAGTTTTCTTGGAAAAGACGAACAGTAAGTGGATCCTACTAAGAAGTAGCTCTCTATTGTTGTCTATGAAAGACATAATAAGTGACACAGGTGTGCTTGTTGACCTAAAACCTTTTGGTTTTCTCTTACTGCACATACTACAGTGTAGAAAGATCAACCTGCCAGACAAATGAAAGGAGGAATGAACATAAATACTCATGCTGAAATACTCTTATTTCTAAAGATGTTCAGCATTTTATCAAACTAAGAAGTCTTTCAAATACATTCTTAAACTACACTTGAAGGCATTAACAAATACACTTTCATTTCCTCCCAGTTACACTTACACTACACTTGTGAGTAACGGGGCCATGCTGCTTTTCTTTCTGTCTTATTGTCACTTCTAATTTGTCGTGCCCTCCTCTCTCCTCTGGCCCCATTTCCTCTCTCGTGGTTGCCACAGTAATCTAAGCATGACAGTTTTGCACATCAATAGGCCTCATTCAGGACCTCTTTATGTCTCAGTCTCCTCCATGTGCTAATTGCTTGTTTTTGTCTGCCGCCCTTTATGAAGACATAATTGAGTAAGTTGAGTGTGACGACAAGGAGGCTTTCAGTTGCTCTGTTTACTAAGAGGAAACAACCACGTGCTTTTCTTCTTCCCAGTATGAGCCACCATGTGCGTGCATAATCGGAATGGGTTTGACTCACGTGTAATAAATTGTGGACATCTGCACTGTTACGATCTGTTAAACCCGACATTTGAACTTTAGATTTACTTGGAACAGTAAGTCGAGTTAAAACTTCTTTTTCTCATCATACATCCAGACAGACTGTCATGATCAGTCCAACAAAACATTTTAGATGCATAAAACATTGAACAATTTGCCTTTAACCCATTGCTTGCTCCTTGTGAGAATCAATTAATAGCCTACACAACCATTTTAGCTGATTGGATCATTACCCATATTGATTCACAGGGCCTGATTGCTTTAGCCAGTCCCATGTTGAGTCATTGTCATAAAACATTTAGCAACCAATCCACTGGGTAAACCACATTCCTCTAATTGCTATTTGTTGCTTAAATGTTAACTAGACAACACGCTGTGTTTGGACTTGTTTTTATACCACTTACTGTATTTTTTGGCCTGAACTAAACTGCTGGAAGGCTTCTCATGACTTCCACCACCTATTTCACATGAAGCTCATTTAGCTGGAGTTATCTTTGCATTCAACAAAACCAAACTGGAACACAAACATGTTAAAACTCCCAATTCTCTCCCATAAGTTACAGATCTTTCTGATTCTCTCTGGTATTTAGTCAAACACTTCCCGACAGCACCCTTTTGTGTGCCTCTGTGAAATATCTGTTGTACATTGTGACGCATGTTGTTTCCAGATGTTTGTTACCACATGTCGAGCGGACAGACCACGCCTTATCTTTTTCCTCATTACTCACACGTCTGAAGCCTGGAGGACATCTGATTTGATTCAGAGTCGTGCTAAATTTATGATGAGACCAACCAGCGATTTCCCACTGATATCATGAGGAGATTGAGCACAGACGGGTCTCGAACTAAAAACAGAGCTCTGTTAAAACTACTCCTGGCGCTTGGTTTTGTTTTGGGGAAAAACAAGATTGATTTATACGTTTGCAGCCTGCTGATTTGAGAGCTTTTGCTGCTCGTCTTTATTCTGCTGCTCCATATTTAAACACCAAACATTATCTTCTCCATGCAGTCATCAATAAAGGATACTGAATGCATAATATTTTGCTCTTCTGCTGAAATCCTGCACACAAACATTTCTTAACCTTTTGTGCTATTTTTATTTCCTACTCTGCAGGATGAGCTCGACCTCACAGAGAAACACAGGGAAGCCATGTTCGCCCTGCCTGCAGAGAAGAAATGGCAAATCTACTGCAGCAAAAAGAAGGTACAACACTCCACACAGTGCATCACTGCATATCATCCTTAACAAGCTCGCTGCTGACTGGCAGTTTCTCCTGCAGTAATATCTCCAAATATCCCAGTGGCCAACTTTGTGTAATCTCCTCCTGCATTGATTTGTTGATTCCTGAGGCTGTGTGTTTTCTGTAACACAAAGCCTTTCATCACTGTGTTCCTCTGCTAACCACAGACTCTGGCGTGAGTGCGTTGTCTGCTTACTGTATCAGGAATGCAGATGATTATTTTTCTGATCTTTGATGTCGGCTGTAGGTTGCTGCTGACACAACAGAGACACACTTTAATATCTAGGAGGTTGTATTGTTAAACCTTTTGATTTTTGTAATGAGCTGAAGTCATTGTTTTGCTAGAGTTTAGCTTTTAACTGTTCACTGACAGATGGTAGGGGCACGGCTAGCTGTTCCCTGTATCCCATATGTAGGCTAAGGCTGTTACTAGCTTTGTATTTAGTCTACAGATATGAAAGTGGTATCTCCTAAATATATACTTTTCTTATTTTTGTCTGATTGAAGGAAAGTGAATAAACATATTTCCCAGTGTGTCAAACTAGCCCTTTAATATAGAGACTCTGGTACTGTAAAATATGAACAGCTCATCTTTATGACTTGTTCAGGGCCTCTCTCATCATAAAACATTTTATTAGGGACAAAACAATAACGTCCTTAAATCATTTCCACCGCAGTGTTGCCCTTAGCGTTTACACAGTAGATTAAATGTATTACTTAGGTAAACTGTTGCCGGTGATCACACTCGTAAAACTGTATTAATTCCCAGTAAGGTGATGGCAGACATGCTACTAATAAACATATAATACAGAGACGAATCTAAACAACACACATCATCCATCTCATAACTGTATTCCCTACATCTCTTGAATTACATCCACTTCAAAGTCTTTGCTGCCTGAAAAAGCTCCTCCATGAATAACTCACTAAAGCTGATGTTACACAAGGTGGATATAAAAATAGTGATGTATAGAGGGAGTAAGACGAAGGCTAAATCTGGCCCCTTCCATTAGATAATCCACTAACAGGGAAGGCAGTGATGGGACTTATAAAGTGCAGTAAAATATTGCAAATCTGAAAAACTCAAAAGTTGTATCTTGTCTTTAGTAAATCCATAAAATGTTCTCCCTCGCTGTAAGGTTCCTGTCTCATACTTTCACTGTCTCACCTGATTCAACAACACAAAAGCTTGGCATGTTTTTTTTAATCATGTGGTTTCTCATTTTGGATAATACACCTGTCTCATCAAAGCACTCATGTAGCCATAACATACTCTGCAGCTCTGCGACAGTGTCACGTTTCATTACGATCTTTCTTCCTGATGAAGGGAGTGTCAGCTGTTCCGCTTTTCTCTCGCCATATGAACTCATCCTCAGCGTGCAGAAAAACACAGACGTCTGTTCTAGTTTAGATCAGTGCAGGTTGAACCTTCACATTTTTTACAGCAGTGTCTCTCAAGGTCATCAGTGTGAATGTGTAGGATATCCTGTCCTATGACTGGTCTGCAGATAGGGCACGCTGATTTATTAATCTTTTCCTACATCTGGCAACAAACTGGGTGGTGAGGAGTATTGGGATTTAGCCTGATGGATGGATATTTAGTGTGTCAGTGTGCTCAGTATAAATCCTCAGGAAACATGCTGTGCAGAAAGGCGTAGAAATTACTAAAGCCTGTACAGCAGTGCAAAACGAGTATTAAAAAAAGTCCACAAAATGGAGCGTTGCAATGTTTGGGAAAATCTGTTTTCTTCACAACTGGATGAGTGTTTTTAATATCTGTTCGACCATTTTGGGAGTAAAGTTAGAGAGTATAGATATGCATGAAACAAATACAAACCACCTCTTTTATTGCCTTACAAGCAGCTAGTTAGTTAGTTAGTTGACTAATTATTGAATTAATTCTGTCTACTTTCTTTTGGTTTTGGATTGATTATTATAAAAACTTGGGCTAATCTAAATGGTACTCACTGATTGTTAGATTATTTTTACCAAAACTGGATAAACACTGGACAAACTACATGCTGGGTTAATGTATCACACATGGGGGAAAATGTTAAGTAAAACCAGAAAATATTGAGGAAAAAAAACAACAAAATGGAGGAAAATATTTGGTAAAAAAAACACCACGGTTGGGTAAAAATAATCAAATAGTGGGCAAGAACAACAAAATGTGAGAAAATATTGGGTAAAAACCACAAAATGTTGAGTGAAAAACCACATTTTTGGGGTAAAAGCTGCAAAATGCTGGAACATGTTGGGTAATAAACCTAAAATATTGCATTAAAAACCCCCAAATTTCTGTTGAAACCCAGAAAATGTTTCGTAAAAATCAAGAAAATGTTTGGTTACTGGGTTAAATTAACCCAGCATGTAGTTCTGGGTTAGTTTTTTGAATTTTTAATGTAATTTATTATTTACTATTTTTCTATTAATTTTAGATTAACTAAAAGTATGAAATAAACACATTAGCATATTTGCTTTTCCCCCATGAGTTAGTAGATAAATGCCACTCTTAGATCGAGGCTCTAAAAATATCTCTGCACCAAATATCTCCTCCATAAAGCCACAACCTGACAGTGTTGTACTCTATGTATGAATTAAAGAAGAGGTATGATATAACGTGTTAGTAACTGAGCATTAGAGGATTGGATAGTTTTACTTGAGATAGTTGAGGGGATGCGAACAGAGGAATTATATGGAGCAAAGCTGTCTCCTGCTGGGGGGGGGTCAAACTGAGGACTAGGCTGCTGAGGACATGTTTGAGTCCTTATTGTGCTGCTTCAAATCTTGCAAACAGTGTTTTCCAGAATGTTCGGGTTGATATTGTGTATATACAGTATGTAACAGAAGGTAATGTGATGGAGAAGTCAAGACAAGACAAACATCAGTCACAACAAGGCCAGTGATGAGCGGTGGTGTCAGCTGCTGTTTCTGCTCTGTCCCAATTAGTGGCCTTATTACACTTAGCTGTGCAGTAGCCTCATCGGGAATTTTCAAAATAAACCTCAACATTTTGTTCTGCTTGTGGTGAGCTCAGGCAGGATTGTTTTAAGTGCTGCATCGACCTGCAGAAGGAGGAAAGGGAGGAGAGGCAGAAAGGCATCAATACTGCTGACTCTGCATCGCGCCCTGGCTCTGACCCAGACAGATACAAACTCACCATCTGAGCTCAGAGGGGAAGGGTGTGTGTGTGTGTGTGTGTGTGTGTGTGTGTGTGTGTGCGTGCGTGGCAAAGGAAACAGTAGGTTGTCCAAGGCAAACAGGAACTTCCACACTTCCACAGGTGCAGCTTTTGTGTGTGAGTGGGGAGTGTGTACGTTGGGGTGATAAGGAGGAAGGTGGGGTCATTATCAGGGCACTCAAAGCTCACAAGTGATGAAGGCGCTCTTTTTCACCACTCGTCTCTTGGCTTCAGCAGTGGGCCTGGACGTGGAGGAGATAAGTCCGTCGAAGCTTTTGTTGTTTGGTTTGGCCGAGCACCTGAGCTGATGAAATCATGCTGTAGAGAATCAATCTTATTCCTGCTTCATGTCAGCTCTCTTCAAGGCTGCACCACCTGCCAAGAAGGAGATTTACTGATCTGGTTGTTAACAGAGATTTTGTAGTTGGGTTTTAGATTTCATTAAAAAAAAAAAGTTCAACTTCTGAGCTGTAACTCCTCTTTCAAGCAGACTGTCCAATTAAATAAATGAAACTGACTCCTGCTTCCTAGTGTGTCTTTGATCTGAAAAAATACATTTTTCTCATCATGACCCCAAATAAACTGAAGATATTTCAGCGTTTGAAGACACAAAAGATGAACTGTTTAAGATGTAAGAGGAAGCGGTCCCACCTCTGCGTCTGCTCCTTTAATAGACTGGAGTCCTTCCAGCACCCGCCTGGTCAAGCTGGCACCGGTCATGAGTGGAACAGCAGGATCGGGCCTTTTCTGTCCCCACACAATCTCTGCAGAGCAGCCGGGTCCACACGGTTTCAAGCAGAGCAGCCAAGTCTCTGCAGGCTGCTTTATTAACTGACGCCCAATTAGTTTCTGATGGCCGCAGTTCACTTGTGCTTAATGGAGCAAGAGTTAAAGCAAAAGCCTGGAGGCCTTTTATGTACGAGTTCAGGGTCGAGTCGCTTTCACCACAGTGTTTTTGTATGAAATTATCTAAGAAATTCCCCACAGCTGATCTGTTTTTTAACTTGCAAACGTGCCTGTCATGAGATTAAACTCACCATAAATCAGGCCATGTCCTTAATCCACAGTTTTAACATTCATTTGTTAATCTTAAGATTCTCCCAAGCAGCTGTGCTCTCTTTTTCTGGCACTTCTCACCACCTCCTGAAACTCAGTGAAGCGCTGGAGGATAAAATGGGCTGAATATCTGTGTCGCCCTACTTTGAGTTTAGCTTCATTTTTTGGGCTTTTGGCTATTTATGCCCTGGACCTTCTGTCCGCTGTGTGTCTCACGTCTTCCAAAACCAGCTGATCGGAAAAATGATCGAAAGTGGGAGGAGAGAGGGAAAAAGTTCTCCATCTGCTTTGAAGTTACACTTTGATGTATTCAGACTCGTGCCATGTGACATGAACCAAATAACAACTTGTCCTCTCATGTGACTTCAAGACCACAGTCATATATTTAGATTCCGATCACTCCCAGCTAATATTCACAAGCCATAAGCATCCTCCTTTCAATCACTCATGTTCCTTTAATCTTATTATTGTGTGATTTTAATAAATAACGGTGCCTACTTGAGTCATACCACAGCCTCATCTATGTTTCTGTATTTCTCTGTTTTTCAGGAACAAGAAGAAAACAAAAGTGCAACTAGTTGGCCAGAATATTACATTGATCAGCTCAATTCAATGGCAGCTGTAAGTAATAATATCATTTCTCTTTCTTGGATACAAAATAGTCCTGGAGGAGGGTTCTGCTGCTCCTGTGGTTTCTTGGAAATTTAGTGATGAAATACTAAGATAATTTGGTGTTGCATGGTGCTGTCACAATCAAACCAATAAGCCATTTTTATTTTTGATATTTAACCAAATGTAGCATGCCCTGTGGGTGTGTTTATTATAAGTTTTTAAGCTTTATTCTTGCCTTTACTACTGATTCAGATCTTTATCTTTTGTCCAACAGAGAAAGACACTTCTCGCTCTCGAGAAAGAAGATGAGGAGGAGAGGAATAAAACCATAGAGAGCTTGAAGACGGCTCTGAGGACCCAGCCTATGAGGTGGGCAGATACTTTCAACAACTCCCTCCGGCCCGTCTTCTCATCGCCTCCTTTTCCTTTAATTTGTAATGTCAGCCATAATCACATCTCCTTTCAGTTAACCTCCATTTACCCTTCCCTGTCACTCTTTTCTGTTTCGCACAACCAAATGGAAATGAGCTCTTTAAAAATTCAACACCCGTAAAGGTCACTGCAGAGCTGGTTAAAGATTTTTCAAGCTGTAAATGTGCAGTAAAGAAGGACAAGCGTTTCACTACACTTTAAAATACATCTAACTGACAATGATTAAGTGATAATATAAAAATAGAAGCAACTGGATTTGAGGACACACACATATATGCATTGAGCTATTTGATGCTACAGTTTGTACCCCCAGGACATTTGGACATTATGATTATATTTCCATGCTAAACCTCTCTGTTCCTCCTCTCCTCTCAGGTTTGTGACTCGTTTCATCGATCTCGACGGCCTGACGTGTATCCTCAACTTCCTGAAGAGCATGGACTACGACACCACAGAATCCCAGATCCACACGTCTCTGATCGGCTGCATCAAAGCGCTGATGAACAACTCTCAGGGCCGCGCCCACGTCCTCTCTCACTCCGAGAGCATCAACATCATCGCTCAGAGCCTGGCCACAGAAAACATTAAGACTAAGGTGGCGGTGTTGGAGATAATGGGCGCTGTGTGTCTGGTGCCCGGCGGCCACAAAAAGATCCTGGAGTCCATGCTGCACTACCAGCGCTTTGCCTGCGAGAGGACGCGCTTCCAGGTGGGTAGCAGCGAGTCAAGGGCACAGTTGTGGTTTTTAAATCTTTTGCAAAGAGACAAGGCAATTTAAAAGCAACACTGTCTGAAGATATTTCATCACCTATAATGGCCTTGTCATCCCTCAGACACTTATAAACGACCTGGACCGGAGTACGGGGCGGTACAGAGACGAGGTCAACCTAAAAACAGCCATCATGTCCTTTATTAACGCTGTGCTGAGTCAAGGAGCAGGAGAGGTGAACTACACACAGCTCTCACACTTATTTTTATATTAGATAGAGATGCTCACTCAGTCATTTTTTACCATTAATTTCTAACTTTCTACATACAGACGAGTTTAGAATTCCGTATCCACCTCCGATATGAGTTTCTTATGCTGGGGATCCAACCTGTGATCGATAAGCTTCGCTCTCATGAAAACTCCACATTAGACAGGTAAGATACAACACTAAATGTTACCGCACTTCAAAACAATTTTCTCTTTGGGAAAAATTTTCACTGGTTAGGAGCAAAGACGTTAAAAACTAAAATTACAAATCCAAGAAACGTTAAAGTTAGGATTAGGAAGAGCTGTTTCCTATCCAGTAAACACACCTATAACTTCCTGATAGTCTTTCCATCTTCTCTATTTTGTGTAATAACAATACTTTGACAAACTGGTGACAGTAAGTGTGTATACCAGTGTCACGGTGGCTGTCTAATCCAGTCATTCCCTCTGACTCTCAGGCATTTAGATTACTTCGAGATGCTGCGGAATGAGGATGAGCTGGCTTTGTCAAAACGTTTTGAGTCGGTAAGGGAGGAAAAAACAATTATCTTTCTTACTACTTGTATAATTTAAATGGTAAATGCATATATAATGATATATTGTGTAGTGAGTGATTGAGCTTTCGTCCTTCTCCTCCAGGTACACATAGACACCAAAAGTGCCACCCAAGTGTTTGATCTCATCCGCAAGAAGATGAACCACACTGATGCACACCCGCACTTTATGTCTGTCCTGCATCACTGTCTGCTCATGCCACGTGAGTGTTTCTGTGTCTTCACCAGTGGACAAACTGGCAGTTTTTTTTTCTATAGTAACAGCTGGGAAATGTTATTAAAAGACTGTGGGAAATGTAAAATACTCTGAAATACAATGAGGCTCGAAGCAAGGTGGCAGAATAACTCCCACAAAATATACAATTCATCTGTACCTTCTGGTTTCTGTCCAAAAAGATAAGGATGTTGACTTTATCCAGATAAGTCTGTCCAGATATTGGATAAGCACATTCCCAGCCAAACTGGATACTGTACTCATTCAGACTCCAGTGTTTACTTTTTCAGCCGTTTTTCTGTAAAAACAACATCAAGCCTGATTTCCCACATTAATTGATTTGAAGTCAAAAAGTCACTTACCAGCTGCAGTGGCATTTCTGCTTTGATTATCACCTTCCCCTTTAAGTGCAAGTAAACTGCAACTACCAGGGATGATGTTGTACACGAGTAAGGTGCAAGCTTGTGATGATATTACTGAAAATGTTGTGAAGCACTGAACATTTTTACATGTTATCATAAAGAGTAATGACAGGTTGCCTCCCACCAGCACTGTGTATTTCTCTCAGTGTAAAAAAACAAGGCCCCAGTGATGGATGCAACCTCACTAACCAGTAACAAATTAAACCAGAGATTTCTGAGAGAGATATATGTGATAAAAATATAACTTGTGTTGGGAGATTGATGGAAAACTTGTTTCTGCCCCTGTCTTCAGACAAGAGAAGCGGTAACACGGTACAGTACTGGCTGCTGCTGGACCGCATCGTCCAGCAGATGGTCCTGCAGAACGATAAAGGTCACGACCCAGACGTTGCACCGCTGGAGAATTTTAACGTGAAGAACGTCGTCCGGATGTGAGTGACACATCACAGACACACAAATGTGGAACAGACGGCTCGCTGATGAATGTAGGCCAGTGTTGTGTTTGCTGAGAAGCTGACAGCCATGTGCTCAGCAGCGTTGGTTCAAAAATAGTCTCCCTTTTAAGTTCAGAAAAACAAGATCGTAGATGCTGTTCGTAACATCGTGATTCTCTCTCTGCAGGCTGGTGAATGAAAATGAGGTCAAGCAGTGGAAAGAACAGGCAGAGAAAATGAGAAAAGGTGTGTATGATGATGAACTACTTGCCTGAAATAAAGTAAGATTGTTCAGGTTGGTTACCAGTTAAAATAAAATTATAACAACAATAATCCAATGAATATATTGCTTTGATTTCCCATCACAGAGCACCACGAGTTGCAACAAAGGTTTGAGAAGAAGGAGCGTGAATGTGACGCCAAGACCCAGGAGAAAGAAGACATGATGCAGACACTCAATAAGATGAAGGAAAAGCTGGAGAAGGAGAGCAACGAGCACAAAAACGTCAAACAGCAAGTGGCTGATCTCACTGCACGACTGCACGAGCTCAGCACTGTACGTTGTCCTGTTAGATTTGCTGTTACATTACAGTTACACTTAAATCACAGGAGTTTATGTCAGAGTCAGAAGAAGCTGTGTACAATCATCCCATTACCAAGAGCTGCCCTTTATGTTAATATGTGATTTTCTGCCCCATGCACAAACCTTTTATAACTTCTGTCTCATTTAATATTCACTTACGATCAGAATAGTAACATTTTGTTGCTATTACCCTCCAAGAAAAAGTATATTTAAATGGGAATTCCATTCACGATGAAGAAAGAACTTCATAAGCCTCTCCCCAACTCCAGAGCAGATGAATTTAGTACAAAAGAGTAATTGAAGTACTTTGACATGACAGATTTTGGCCTTGGTGTAAAAAGTAGTTGTAAACAGTTGAAGCCAAGAGGGAGTGTTTCCCTTTAGTTTGTTGCAGTTGAAATATTTTTAGAAGCCTAAAG
>OOFC01029289.1:0-22972 GCA_900323345.1 Pseudochromis fuscus | reverse complement strand
AGAATAATAAGAATAGATAAAACTATATTTTTAAAAAACTTTAAACCTTTAAGTTTTACTTGAAGTACAGCATTGAGCCGCATGGATAAAGCACTCACTGTTTTGCAAATTTTATGGATGGATGTGCCTAAGCAACTGAGAAAACCTATTTTAAAAAAAGTAATTTAAAAGTTAAAAAGTTAAAAAAGATCAAGATTTTAACAAAGTTGTTGATTTTAAAAAGCATTAAAGTTGGATAACAGCTGAACATTTTTAAAAGCCTATCGGGTAGCTGGATGGTAGTACTGACCTTCCGTAAATTCAGAGACAAAAAGTGTAAATTTGCTGATTTAGAGAGAGTAGACACCTTTTTCCCTCTCTCTGGTGAAAAAATGGTGCATGCAAAGTGAATGCACATTTTTTTGGACAGAAAAACTGGACTGAAAAGGATGAACATTTTGATATTTATGTTTTTTTAATAGATAAGATAAGGTGAGATAAGATAAGATAAGATAAGATAAGATAAGATAAGATAACCCATCACAGGGAATAATAAAAGTTTGGATAATAAAAATTAAGACAACAGTGTAAATGCTTCCTCGAAAGTCACACATGCATTTCTAATATCCCACCACCAGGGGACGCTGTAGTAACAAAGTCAGTTACTGTAAGCACAGTTATAAATCTTCTGACTCCGCCCACAATACGAAAACTCTCGCCGCTGATTGGTGGATCCTCCTGTCATTTTCTCGTCTTCCTCCGCCCAACAACAACAACACAGAGCGGTCAGTGCGGGTCGAGTGATTTGGAGGACACAGAGCTACAAGAAGAAATGGGAGGAAACCGCTCGAAAAACACAATTTAGAGGAACTGCTACCAGCCCCCCTATAAGATGCTATGAGAGACTTCTTACATGACGTCTGCTAGCTAAAAGCCATCAAACTGGACCGTGCTGAAGACAGAAAGGACAGTTTGTCCCTGATACACTGACTCTTGGGGTCTGCAGAGGGGAAGAAAAATGAAGTTCGCTCAGTTTTTGCTGAAAAACGGCTCAGTGGCTGGGATACCCAAACAAGTGGAGAGGTTTTCTAAGTTCTCCCCTTCTCCCTTATCCATGAAGCAGTTTATTGACTTTGGTAAGTGTTAACGAGGATTGCTTGCTTTTATTGGACAGTGTGCCACTTAATGTTTTTCCACGACAATCACATGGCTGTTGCACAACTCCTCCTGTAATCACTGTGTGTGTGGTGACAGCTGATTGTACACAGCTAACAGTTCTGCAGAGATCACACAATAATCAGTGAATTATATGTGGAGATTTGCTATTATACCTTTGTTTTTGTCAAAGGAAGGTGATAGTCTGGTGCATACTCAGTGGTGGTGTTTTCTTATGGTTGTTGTTTCCTAATGCTGACCCTCATGTGACTGCAGGCTCGGCCAATGCATGTGAGAAGACCTCCTTTGTATTCCTGCGTCAGGAGCTTCCTGTCAGACTGGCAAACATCATGAAGGAAATTGATTTCCTCCCCGACAAGCTCCTCAGCACTCCATCCCTAAAGCTCCTCACCAGCTGGTAGGAGATCCAGACTTGCAAACATCCCTTTGTATATATTATCTTGTTGTAAAGAACATATTACCAAATCCTTAAGAACAATTAGACAGAAGGTGCACTCATGTTCCAGCATTTGTACATTTAGCCTCAGATATAAAATACATCTTTTCCACATGCACTCTCCTTCTGTGATTATGTGAGGAGCTGTCACTGTGCACTGACTGGAGAGATTATCATTGACCTGTAAACATGCTTTATGACTCCTATTTCACATGGAATATCTTATCCCTCTGTTGTGGACTTTTATGGCTTCAATATTTATGCCCCCCATCTTTGCTTCAGTGCTCGCTTCAATGTTGCACCGTGAAGATGCAAAACAGACTTTGACTTGTGAAGAATGCACCACCTTTTTTTGTGTGTGTGGCAAACAGAGAGGAGTTTTACCAGCACATGTGAACCTGTGTGCACACACCCATTTCAAGGTACACTGTGGTCAGAGGAGTAATGAGTTGTAAACATACAGGGTAGCCTAATCACGGGTGTGCATGTGTATGAGGAATTATGGCTGGTAGTAGAGGATCTATATTAATTTTTACATGGAGGCAAGCCTATCTACTTACCCCAGCCTGTTGATAATGCTTAGTGTCCAGGTCACGTGAGTGCTTGCCAACAACAAAAGTCGTTACCCCACCCCCCACTCTTTTCAAAGGGGCCACCACAGTAACTATATTTGGCCACGTACCTCCTGCGCCATGCAGTTCTCTTCCCACAAGCTGTTTTTGCATTGCTAACAAAGGGCTATCACTTGGTTATGTTTACTGATGAGGTAGAAAAGAGGTGATCACTGGTATCTGCAGGCAAGCCTGTGCAATAGTCTATTTCAAGATGTACATCTGCTTGCACAGCGGGACTCGATCCAGAATCGACGGCTTGAAGGTCAGTTCAGGGGCAAACTCAAGGAGCGTAGAAATCATAGCCACAGTGCTGTTCACCTTTCACCCAGTTTTTTCTGAAGTGAGGCAGCGGAACAGAGTGTGACTAAATGAGCTCAGCGCTTAAGTCTTCCTCATCCACTGGCCTAGATAAAAAGTCTGTGAGAAAACAAGCAACTCTTATTTAATCAGAGGACAACGTTATGTGGGAATCCGGTTTATTTCCACAGTTTAGCTGAATAAGACATTTGAGAGGATGCTGGCCCTCCTGCTCCAAGTGGTGTTTAATGCTTTCATATGAAGTTTCACATACATGTAATGCAATGTCCACATATTTGTTTTATAGGCCACTCTAAAATATAGCAAATAAACCAGAGTTAAAGCTGTTTCTTTTGTGCCCGTCAGGTATTCACAGAGCTTGTTGGAGCTTATAGACTTTTTAGAAGAAGATCCAGGTGATAAGGAAGTCCTGAAAAGGTAGGTCACTTACAGACACTTTCCAGTATTGATTGTTTTGAGTGTCTCTGCCCAGTTATGTCTGTTACCAATCAAGTCACCACTAATTACTGGCTAATAGCCAATCAGTCTAATAATAGAAATAATTCTGGAATGGTTTGCTACATTTTTTTTTTTACTACACTGCAAACTTGAGCTATAATGAGACTTAGTGCAGACATCTGAAAACTAAATGCCCGTATTGGAAACAGATGTGCTCATTAGTGCTGACAGCCACTGAAAAGTAGAAAATAATTACAGTTACCCTCCAAACCTGATGGATCAGGTTAACGGTCCACTGCTTCAGGGAAATGGGAACTTGTTTCACCATGTGGTTCAATGATGGCAATAATTCTTTTCATTTAGGAGTCATTTATCTTTTTTATGGAAGGCATGTTTCAATATTTGACGTTTGGTTTGAACTTGTTTTACTGCTTAGAATGTGGTTTCTTCAGCTTGGTAATTAAAAATAATACAAATGACTGTAGCACTGCTGCGGCTGACATTTTACACTTACATTTTACACAATATGCTGTTCAGTTTGTAACTCCAGGCTAAAGAGAGTGTGTGTTTGCAGACAAGAAAAAAATGTATCATAGGGAAGGAAATAAAGTAATACAAGTTTTGTAGCTGTTAGAATTTGCTGGAATCAGGTCTTACCCCACTGTTAGTTACTGATATTGGTCCTTAGTAGACTGTGTAGTGTGTGTGTGTGTGAGCCTATATCCTTGCTATATTCTTATCGTGTATTTAGCCTTGGCACAATTGTGACACAACTTAGTCACTGAAATTAAAACTATTCTCTTTCAAGTCTCCCAGAAGGATTTTTTACAATACATGAGATGTACTTTTCTAAGTTTGCTGTGTTTATCATATATGTGAATTTCCCATGTCCACATGTCCTTATAAACACGATGTAGTGCTCACTTTCACACATTCACACTTCCATCGTGCTGTGTCGTCCTCAGCTTCACACAGACTCTGGTAAACGTCCGAAACCGGCATAACAACGTGGTGCCCACCATGGCTCAGGGCGTGGTGGAGTATAAGGAGGCTTTCGGCGTGGACCCCGTCACCAACCAGAACGTCCAGTACTTCCTGGACCGCTTCTACATGAGCCGCATCTCCACACGCATGCTCATGAACCAGCACAGTCAGTATAGCACTCTGTGATTAACTGTGAGTTAATCAACACAGTTGCTAACACTCACAGCTCATGTCATTAAAGGGGATCCTGTGGAGGTCTCTTGTAAACAGTTATGTTTACATTCAGTGTTACACACCACAACACATTGGGAGGTGGAACAAATGTGTTGGGAGCATTAGTGCATTTTATTTGTTATTTGTTCATTTATTTTAATTTAATTTTAAGGAGCCCACTCAGCAAAACTTAGATATGTTTTCATATGTTTAAAATTTAACTGATGTACATGGTGTCCACCACACAGCTTGACCAGCAGCGCCTCTATTGCACTGAGTGATTAATGCGTCGGGCTGTGTGCATATTTATGTCAACAACAAGTCTTCTCTGTTGCTAAACTCACTTTGCAGAACTCACAGTTTTCTGATGTTCAAAGCTGCCGAGCGTTGTGGGCAGTGAAATGTGTGTATGCTTCTTTTTTGTTCATGCGTTGTGTTTGATGTTTACGTCCTGCAGCCTTAATCTTTGATGGCAGCGTGAACCCAGCCCATCCCAAACACATCGGCAGCATTGACCCCAGCTGTGACGTTGTAGAGGTAATAAAAGGTAATGAATGATGTTTGTCGATACTGCTGGCTGTGCACACACACACACACACACTCACTGGATGTGTTATCTATTTTCCACCACTCACTGTTTGTCCAGAATCGTGACTGTTTGACCTTTCATTATCTGATATTTTTGAGTCAATATACTTAGTGTAGGGAAATCATGTTATCGTGGTTTGCTTGGCAGTAATAGACCCACCTTTGAGTGTTGTGTACACTGGTTCACTACTAGACAAAAACAGTTTTGTTCTTCTTTCAGAATGAGTTGTCATTTTTTGTGGTTAAAGTTGCTAATGCTATAAAATAACCACATATTTACTTTATACAGATGCCTACGAGACCTCGAAGATGCTGTGTGAGCAGTATTACTTGACCTCTCCTGAAATGGAAATCACAGAGTTCAACTGTAAGTCTTAAAAACAATTGAAAGGTTTCTATTGTCGAGAGTTGTTTTCTGCTGTATAAGTGAGAATACTTTGTGCCTGTGTTCTCCTGAAATGTAACTAAACCTTTATCTCTGTTGGGTTCACTGAGAGCCTGTTTTATGTCAGATATCTCTGCCAAAATTCCTGCATCGCCAGACATTCCTCAACATGAACCACACACGTTGTATCTGTACAGAAAGACAACCTAAACAGAAATAAAGTGGCAGACCATGTAGCAGAGCTTTAAATATATGGCCATAGTCAGCATGTTCCTGGCAGATGAGGGCTGGATAATACAACCATAAAATTATATGTGATATTTTTATGTCTTGTTCTTGTACCTAATTTGCTAATGTACTTAAAACAACACTCATCTGTCTAAAAGGCCTGTGTTGACAACTTCTATCTCTCTAGTTTACTTTACAAAAAGGATTTTATGGTTAAATGTATTAAATATGGCTTTTTTACATGATCAATATTTGAAATATTTCACAGCCAAAAACCCTGGCCAGCCTCTCCACATCGTGTATGTGCCGTCCCATCTCTACCATATGCTGTTTGAGCTCTTCAAGGTACAAAACACGACCAATACAAATAATCAGTTTCTCACTTTGTGCCCGCCCACTCACTCTGTAATCCTTACTTCTTGTCAGAACGCCATGAGAGCTACAGTAGAAACCCACGAGACGAGCCCGACGTTGCCCCCGATCAAAGTTCGTGTTTCACTGGGCGACGAGGACCTCACTATCAAGGTAGACGAGGACACTGGGAGTTAAGATCGACCAAAACTCCTGTACTGTGTGCTGTGCCTCAGTGTGTACTGTAAACAAACCTGTCCCTCTGTTTAAATCACAAAGAGTTTTCTGGACCCTTGTATATGTAGCACACCTCTGCTTTACTTTTAGATGTCTGACCGAGGAGGCGGAGTCCCTCTGAGGAAGATTGAACGTCTCTTCAGCTACATGTACTCCACAGCTCCCAGTCCTGTCCACGTAGACAACTCTCGTAATGCACCTCTGGTGAGACTCTTGGACAGTAATTTTGACTTTTAAATCCTCAATGTTGAGCGTCTTTGCCAATTATTTACAAGACTACAACCCTGACATTGCATTTTAAACATGAGACTTGAGTAAACTCTTGTTTGACACTGGGATGAAAGGTAAACACAAACCTGTTCTAACAGAGGCTCACACACACACACACTAAGCATGGTTGCAGATTAGCTTCTTACAAAGTGGACTGCAGTCAGTTTAAACTGTAACCATGTGAGAAAATGAAAACGTGGTTAAAAGTAAACTTACTGCAATGTTCAGTTCATGTTGTTAATGCTGATCTGTAAACGTGCTCCTTCACTTTAGGCTGGTTTTGGCTACGGTCTGCCCATCTCACGCCTGTATGCCAAGTATTTCCAGGGGGATCTGCAGCTCTACTCGATGGAGGGCTACGGCACCTCAGCTGTTATTTACTTGAAGGTGAGAACAGCTCCAACGCCACACACAAAAATAACTGTGAAGGCCAAGTCAGTACAAAGTTCACATATAAATCATGTACTGTACTGACTGAGTGACAGATATATTACATAAAACACACAATGGACCACTGTTGTAACTCACCACCTCATATGTTATTTACTGAGCAAATATGACTCATTTAGCATCTTCTATTCAGACTAATTTGTAACTTCATCACCAGGCCCTGTCTTCAGAGTCAGTAGAGAGACTACCTGTCTTCAACAAGTCGGCCTTGCGGCATTACCAATCCACCATAGAGGCTGATGACTGGTGCATGCCCAGCAAGGAACCAAAGAAACTGGGCAACTATGAGAGGACTGAAGGAAGAAGCTGAGGACACTCCACAATAGTTTGAAATGAAGAGTAGTAGAATTAAGAAGAAGGAGGTACAGATCTGAGAAAATGTCTGAATGTTTTCTGTATGTGGATGAGAGAATCAGATGCTTTCATCATGTTGCTGGACCTGGATTTATGAGTCTGGATCCATTGCTGGTATGAAGACAGATACACGCACCGCACGGCAATAACTAACTACAACTTCCTGGACTCGATTACAGAAGCTCACACACATTTAGTTGCTTCATTGACTACTACACGCTGCTAATGAAAATGAAAGAAGTATTAACTCCATTTGCCTCAGTCATTACACTCTGAAAAAAGCATGCTGTCTGTTTGTACCTGTTGTTTTTTGTTTCATTCAAGGTGTATCATTTCACAATCTGTCTTTGATATAATTCCAGTGTAAACACAAAGGCAGAACCATTTCTGCAGCACTTACTTCACACACTGCATTTCAGTTGCCAGCTCTCATACAACAACTGAAATTATTTTTACCTCAATAACATGAACATACAACCAGCTGTTCCACTGTTAATGTTCTTTAAATGAGATGTAAATAAAATGGGATCCTTTTGTTGAAGGACTGCGAACGTCGCTAACTACCTTCTCACGTAGCAATACAGCGATGCAAACTGAAACCATTTTTAAAGTGGGACTGTGCTGTCAATTTGTATGACTGAACTGTGAAGATTTTAATTGTAACAAACTGCAAACCTTTGCAATATTTTACTGTGTTTTAAACTGGTGTAATGTTAAAGGGGCAGAAGCTAAAACACACTTTTTAAACTTAATCCTAAGAAAGTTTTCAGTGTTTTCTAAGGTTACATCCCCTGTAGAAAACTGTACTTCATCTTTGTGGTGTATGACCCACTGTAAGCCATAATCCTGTTAACTGTACCCAGCAGGATCACACACACACACACACACACACACTCTGCTCAGTGTAGTAAAAATAATACAGCTATAGTCAGAGTTGTATTTATCTGTATGTAAATGAACTTATTTTGTGTCCTGATTACAACCAAGTCATACTTTTATATTCTGTACTTCTCAATTCAGCCTCACTCGAAGCCTTTTAAAAACTGCCTTAAGAAGTCAATATTGATTATTATAAAATTAAATGTTATTTTTTTCATTTTAATTTTGTGGTCTGTCCTTTTACGGTATAAATGTCAATCAAAGGCCAAGTGTTACTGTACTGAGTTTGTGGTTCACCACTACAAGGACCAGTGAATGAAGAAAATAAAACTCTCATGTCACCTCTCTGTGTGTCCTTCCTCATTGTAGGTTGATTTGTGCAATCCTCTCTGTGCTGTGTAACGTCTCTGCAGAAGTTGTTGTCTCCCTCCTCCTGTCGCTCTCTCCCTGCAGCTTGTTTTCGGAAACTTCGCTCTGTCAGTCACCGTGACAGACACAGTCCAGTGAATTTTCATGGACAGCAGCCAATAGGGGCCAAGGACAGGGTGTCCGGCTTTGTTTTGCAGCTTCATTAGTGTGTCCACTAATGTTGCACATGGTTCTGCTTTTGTTGCTTTCGTCTGTTTGTCAGTTCTGTTTTACAGCTTGTTGAGATTATTGGCACAGCAGTAGTGCAAATACAGTGTTATGAAAGGTCAATATGTAAAGAGAAGTTCATCTTCAGTTTCATCTGAATATGAAAACCTCTCCCCTTTACTTTCATAATGTGCCTCTGTGTATATATGTCAGTCCCTCCCTGGTTTATTTTAAGCTCTCCAGCAGCACAGGTCTGACCCTTTAGTCATCCAGACAATGTTGCTGCTACAGAAGCAGATCAGGCCTACAGAGCTACAACACTTTGTTTGGTGCTTTCACACAATTTTATTTGCCCAAACCAGTTGCTCTGTAAATTTACTTTAGTGTGAATGCAAATTATGAGTAAATACTACTCTACTACAACATAAACATTTGTGCTGTGCATCTTGTATGTTTTGTTTGCTGAGACGCAGCAACATACCACATGTGTTCATGTATGTTTAATCCACATGGCTACATGAAATCACAGAAACATCATACTAAGGACATGTTTGCTTCCACATGTAATCATTGTTTAATTTGGGGATCTTGGATTCTTGTACTAAAGAAAACACTTTTTAATGCTTGATAATAGCTTCTGTCTTTTGCCTCTGATGCTCCTTTCTCTGTAATACTTTGAAACCCACTTTGACCATCATGTGTGTCTCTGTATGATTAGAGATGAAGAAAATGAGTAAGGAAAGTGGCTTTAATGTTTCCTGAGGTCTCTGGTCCATTTTCTCCTCCTCAGTGTCTCCTCTAGTCAGCCTCAGTCTGGTGAGTGCTCTTCTCCATTGTACCCCGACATTATCTCCTTTTGTTAAATTAGACGTAACATCTGGATGAAATAGACTTATTACAGCACGATGTTATGACTGGGATGGATGGCCCAGGCCGTGCTCCATATACCATAATCACATCTTTTTAAAGTGGTTTTACTTTAAAATGCAGCAAAGTACTTTTAAAAAAGAAGTGGAGACGGATGGAGAGCAGCTCAGAGGTAGCAGGTGGATATTCTGATAAATCGTGTCGAGGATATAAAATGCCTTTTGGCAGACTAATCTCTTTTGTGCAGGAGTTTATTAAAAAAAGAAACCTTCAAATATCATCATCTCGTGCTATATAGTGTGAGTATTTGCTGGTCCATATACCTGGCTGCATGCAGACCATTGGAAAAACAAGCACTTATTGTGGAGAGGTGTGTCAAGTGTTTGCTCTGCGAGAAGAGGAATATCACAAGATCACAGGAGATCCAGAGTGAGCATTAAGGCCTGGTTGCCAGGTAGATCTGGATCCTCTACGGCTCGAGGCAGCACTGCAGTAGAGAGAGAGGTTGGTCAACACAGCACAGGTGGAAAATGACTACAACAAAGAAAACTGTATTTACTTAGACACTCTTGTTACTTAAAGAAAAAAACAGGGAACGGTGTAGAGAGAAATTTTCCTCACCTGGCTTTCAAACTTGTGTGCATTTGCAGTTGAAAAGTCAGTTATGTAATAATTTGTAATAAGTTAAAATGCTTCCTGTATCATGTCCAGCCTCAAACCATCTTAATATTACTTTTATAAATAATGTGACTAGTTCCACTGCAGCAAAAGCAGCTTGTGTGCAGTTTCTCATGTTGTGGATCAGTCTCCTCCCATGCATGTCTGTCAATCAGTACAGTATCCCCTCAGGATCCAACAGTACATATTTCTTCATAGCTGATGGCAGAGGCAGGTGTTCGACTCCTCTGTGACAGAATCCACCGAGGCCGGCTCTGACTGCACATCTGGAGAGGTGAAGCAGGCTGCGAGGAGTGTTTGAGCAAACAGCAAACATAGAGTCGTAGAAGTCTTCATGTCGCTGACGAGACAAAAGAGAAGGAAAAACAAACACATTTTTTACCATTACACACCAGGACAGTAAATACTGTCTGCACATTGCATCTGTGAGTCAGTTGGTTGCCTCAGTGCAAGATATTTATAGGAAACTAAATCATATATTTTTACATGTTCTGCCAGCTTTTTTACTTACATTTGTTCTTAGATTAAAGAGCATAAACTTATAATGCAATCAAGGTCTAAGAGTAAATGACTTTTCAGAGGTCTGGCTACTACCTTGTAACAGTCATCAGGAATAGCAGCTCTCCACTTCTTCGTAGGCTTCAAACGTTCATAAGAGTTGACCAGGATTTCCACAGCTCGAGGGTAGTCATGGCAGGACTGCAACACCTGCACAAAACACCCCACTTTATGATACAGCACAAGGAGCCATCTGCTATTAAAGCAGTTTGTCATTTATTGTATAGTGTTGTACATGCACATACTAAGGACATATGCACTGCACACTTGTGTACTTTGTGGAACTGTGGTGGGTAGACTCGGGCTGCATTATAGTTGAGCAGCAGCTGGTAGCAGAGCTCAGGTATGGCCATGGGCCTGACATCCGTCACTTTGAGGAGATACTGAATGGGGGCACAGCCGTTGATGTCCATGGCTCGTGTGTCGGCTCCGGCCTCCAGCAGCATCTGCATCAGGATGTGATCGCAGTTCCACGCTGCCTTGTGAAGAGCTGTTTTATGGTCCTCTTCCTGGAGGTTGGGATCTGCAACAAATGTAGATCTCACACAGACTGATGAAGAGTAGATGTGTTTTCAGTTAAAGTCAAGGAAACTCATTCAGAACCTCTCACCAGCTTCATGGTCCAGCAGCAGGCGACAGACAAAATGATGATCTTGGCTGTAGTTTTGCTCTTTACAATCGAAAGCCCAGAAGGCTGCGGTCATCAGAGGTGTCTCCTGTAAAGCATTTACTGCATTTACAGACGCTCCATGGGCCAAAAAGAGAGCCACCAGCTCTGGGACGCCGTACTTGGCTGCTCTGTGTAAAGGTGTGTCCTCCTCGTTGTTGTGGCTGGCCATGTTAATTTTTGCACCTACATGGAAAAAAAGTGTTTTTAAAGTGTCTGTACTTCTTCCTCCATCTACCCATGTGTCCCTGTCTCCTCACCTTTGAGGATGAGCTGCTTGGCACAGTCGACAGAGTCCGAGGTTACGCAGTAGTGCAGTGGCGAGTGTCCACTCAGAGACAGGCTGTTGACTTTTGCCCCATGAGCCAAAAGCAAAGCCACAAAGTCGCTGTTGCAGACCTCGCAGGCCACATGCAGCGGTGTTTTCCCATTGGGCATCCGGTTTATGGCTGCACCTTTCTGCAGGAGCACCAGCGCCGTTTCCACAGCATTGTACATCACACACACATGGATACCCATCGCCCAGGACTTCTCCAGCTTATGGCTCGGGAGCCAATATCCTGAAAGAGATGAGACAACTAAATGATTTAAAGTTAAAGTAATAATTGAAGTACTTTTGGTAATTTTGACAAGGAAGAAGACCACAGGGACCTGGACAAGACTCAGAGCTGCTATCCTAGTCTTAATAAAGCCTAGTGCCTTTTTTTGTCTGTTCCTTTTGGTACTTGAATTATATTAAATTTTTTTGAGAGTATAATAGCTTTTACATTTTTACATTTTAAATACTGACACAAAACTATAGGGATGATGTTAAAGTGCACACAGGACATTATATGTGTGAGGATCCTCCCTGTGTGGGTTCTTGTTATTACTAATTTTAGGATCTATGGGTGTTTAGTGCCATCTTGTGGTTGAGCAAAGAAACCTGCAGTCAAACCATGAGGGAGTGTACAGTATTATGATCTGGTTCAATTTGGATTCACAAACTCACTTAATACCCAAAAAACAAAAACATAACAAATCAAAAACTTAAAATCGCTGAATCATATCCGAGTATTTCATCCTGTTTCCTCTCTCACCTTGTTTGTATGAGGCCAGGACCATGCTGGGGTCGTCCACCTCCAGCACGATATCTATGTCCAGTTTGCCACCGTGCAATATTTTTAGGACTTCCTGTGCATTGTTGGTCCGCAGAGCTGCCAGAAACTGTTCCTTCAGCTGTTTGGCAGCCAGCTGTCTGGGGCTCAACTCCTCCATGAAGTTCCAGGGAGAAGACTCTTGTGTTGCCAAACCAGCGGACTCAGAGTCTAATATTGTCCTCAAAGCATGGAGAAGGTTGGAAATGAACACACAAATGGCGACAACTAAGGATTCGAGCATGCCCACCATTGCAACAACTCCATAGGCCCAGCAGCAGAAGTTACACAAGGAAGGAAGACGGAAATGAAGTAGTAGAAGAAGAAGAGCAACAAGTGAAACAGGGGCGTCGTCACAGGGAGAAAATAGTCCAGGAGTGAAATTAGGATGAATATAAATAGAAAGCAGAGAGGGAGGGAGTGGAGAGCTGGTGGACTCTAGGACAGCCGGTCTGCTGGGACGTCCTCTAACAGAAAGGCATCATGTAGTAAATAGTCACATGATACAGATTTTGAAAAATGACATCTAAATACAAATGAAACATGGTGTAGCACACAGTCCCAGATGTTTCTGAGTGTCTGCTTTATTTTGGAGAACAGATTTGGTAAGAGTGGGAAAAAGAAGAAACAAAAGCCAGCTGTGGACAGTGACTGCACATTTTATTCAGTGTGACAGGTAGCTGCCCTTTCAAACTTTTCAGAATGCGAAAAAGAGAGCAAGGCAATGACAAAAAAAGGAAGAGGAGAATAAGCACAGCTTCTTAAGAGTGAAAGCGTTGCTAGCAGTTTGTGGCAAGTTATCTTTTTGCTCTCTGCGTACATGAAAGACAAACCCTTCCAGACATGACTCAAAACAGTTGTGGTGTTTGTGCCTGCCAGGAGCACCAGGGTCTCATCCATACGTTGGTTTTCATCATGCCAAGGCAAGCTCAGTCAAGCACATAGAAAATATCGGGAATCGCGTTGTCGGCTCAGGTCTGACCTTTTAGCCTCCTCAGCCCGCTGACAAACTGACACACGCACGCCGACACAATATAAAACAAGGCTTCTTTAGGATTCTTACAGCATATTGCTCTCAGTGTTTTACTATACATACAAAAGAGTCAAAAGAGTGCAGTCTGCTGACTGAGTTGTCAGGGCGTTGGAGGGGGAGGAGGGAAGAGGAGGAGGAGGGGTATTCACAGAAAGGTTCAAGTGTTACAAAATATTTCATAAGAATACACCATGAGCAGTTTATTGGAATAGCACTGGAGCAGCACTATGGTTGTATTAGAGGAAAACCACAAGCACAATGGGAGAATACTACTGTGTCTTCTTCTTTCTGTGCATCGCAAAACTTTCAATCCTCCATTGGATATCAGCCATTTGAATCTAAATCACTTTTAATGAACAGTTTTAATCATGTTTTGGCAAAAGGAAGTAATCATACAATTCTGGATAAATCATTATTAGGTGTTAATAATACTCTTATTTTGTATAAGTTATCATAAACAATTGCTTCATTAAATACAGGAATAAATAAATAATAACAATAACTACTACCAGTGATGCCTGTATTACTGTGGCGTTGCGTGGAAGTATCAGTAAGTCCGTCTATTCTTGTTGTTAACCTGTTAGCAGCACACCAGGCAGGGTGTTTAAGACAAAAGGGAATCATTACCAAAGCTGCCTTCATTTCTATCACGGTGACTCTGGTGTCTCTGTTTTTATACGGAATGATTCTTGGGAATGATAAAGAAGTTACACAGGGAACATGTCTCTCAGTGAGCATCATAATCCTAAAACAACAACTGTTTCAATAAACAACATTTGTCAAAATAATCTCAAAAGTATCTAACAAGCAAATGCTCGGAGTCTTAATTAAATCAATTTCACAATAAAACCAAAAAATGAGGTTGCCTCCATCAGATGCAACTTCCAGTTTTAACATCAAAGTATAATTTTATAAGACAATTTCTGCACTTAGTGCATCTGGCCCTTGAACACAGAAACCATCAATATGGCAGCATTTCTAATAGTTATCAGGAATATTCCAGAGAAATTTGAATGGTGATGTCTGACACATGATTCCTTCAGTAAGTGATAAAATGATAGAAATGCATGACTTAGTTTCGTCTACTTTATGTGTTTCGACACTCACGCAGAAGCGGGTAGAGTTCAGAAAAATTCTACTACTCTAGAATTTCTAAAGGCAGCAGCGGGGTATTACTTTGTTACTGAGAGAATATAAAAAGAGGTCAAAAGCAGGTTACAAGCGGAGTCAAAGCAACATTATGCATATAAGCAGGAAGTTTCATTTTATCAAGGGTCTTTTTTTTTGTTTTTGTGGTATGGGTTAGGTAAGTTACAAATTGAATGATTACACAGTACCTGAAATCTATATTAGAACCAGTCCAGTGAGTACAGTATGTCCTTGTCATTCATACTTTGCTGCAGTATGGTACATGTATACTGTAAGGAGCACTGTAGGTCAGCACACAGGACAAATTTACAGTGTTTGCACTTCCAGTGTTCTTCTGAGGGAAACTGTTTCTCCCAGTGAAACTTGGTTCCCAGTCCAGTTCCTATTGGGAAGTTCCAGTGTTGCCTTCTTCAGTGGTGAGAATAAGCAGCATGGGGACACCCGGTGGTGGGAGATGAGCATTGCTGTAAATATCCAACCACACAGACCTGACCTGTATGTGCTTCATCAAAGCAACAGAGAGATTCCACTGATCTATGTATTTGAACACGATATACATAAGTCTATCGACATGGCACATCAGACGTTTTTATATCTGTATTCATCACTGTACACGTACACGGTCCTCATGTCTACAGGTGCTGTGGCGGGTAACAGACGTCTCTGAAGATGATATGGGAGAAGGATGAGATGAACTTTTCACAGACTTACTCTGGATATGAATAAATAAACCAAATTTACAGCTATGAACAGCAAAATAAATAGAACTCAGTAAAATTCTTAAATGGCTAAAAACACGGGATGGGGCGTCAAACGAGGCGAATGAAGGGCAGCATTCTGTTATCCAACTGCTCGTTTTGGTTTCATTTGCTTGGTGAAAAAGTCACTCGACAACCTCTGACGTTTGGGCGTGGAGCTCCACCGCTGAGATCTACTGAACTACTCTGAGTAGGCGTCCCTCGGGTTTTGTTTGTGGGGGGGGGGCCTACTGACGCTCTGTCTCTCCAGATGCTACTAGTTGTGGTGCTACAGTAAAGTGGGAGGTAATCTGCAGGTTTCCTTTCACTCTGCTGCACTTTCTTTGCGAGCATCTTTCTGCTGCTGCTCCAGCTCTCGCTTACGCAGCTTCTCACGCTGTTTCTCCACCTTCTCCTGGTTCCTCTTGGCCTTCTCCATCAGGATCTTAAGGTCTTTGATCTTTTTCTTGATCAGGGCACGGTCTTGGGAAGAAGTGACTCCAAGGACCTGAAACAAATTTATGTTGTTTTAAAAAACATGTAAAAACATTTCCCCCCTTTTAATAAAGCCTTAATGACTACGCTACACTGTGTATTATTACATTAAACGTCACAAATATAACCCTGTATTGTTACCTATGTACCAATTTTTTTACATTTATATTATAGACTGGCCATTACTGCACCCTGCACCTGCAGTACGTACAGAGCTTTTTCTTTAAACCTGTCCTGTAGATAAGCAGGATGAAATGTCTGGGTGCCTTGTGGTGCCAGAACAGATTTATTCTGCAAAGGAGGAGTCTGAAATAAACTCCTCCTGTTACAAATCTTTATTGAAATTTATCGGTAAGGCCACCAGACAGCACGAGGTACAAGAGTGGAGAGGAAGACAGGAAAGAGAGAGGATGAGGACAACAAGCTTTACAATTAGGCTATGTTAACAGTGGTAAAAAAAAACAAAAAGAAAAGCGTGACTGATGACATCATCATTTTTTATTGCTGTGCGGGTGTGAGATCACACATCAATTGTATAGTCATTGGCTGTGGATGGTAGCTGCCTCCCCCCAACACTGCTGCACTCAGTCAGATCCTCCCCACTCCACTAGAAAAACTCAAACTCTTGTTTTGTACACCTATACAATCTCTTTTTCTTCTATCTTTTAAATCTTTTTATTTTCTTGTTTGTTGGTTGTTTAAAAAATTTGTGACCAGGAAGTGTCCTGATCATTTCACAGTGTATATATATTGCCATTAAAAACCTACATACCCACCCTCTCTAATGTTCATGCAGCAAAACAGCAAAAAAAAAAAAACAATAACAAAAGATTTTACGTTACCTTGAGCTCGGCGCTATCCAGCTGTAGCAGCTGCTCTCCGTCTATATTTTTGGCAGTGAATTCAGGGATGTGGTGCTCTAAGTTGAGACCCGTGAGCCAGCGGGCCACTTGCTGGGAAGACCACTCTGTAATGCTGCAGCTCTGCCACTGATGCTGTTTTGAAAACTGGGCCTCGTCTAGGATCTGAAGATACATAACAAAGAAAGAGATGAGCTGCAAAACCTAAAATCTTTCTTTCACCACCATTGGATGAATGATGAGTTCAAATGAAATCAACAAAACTTCGGCATTCAGCTGTAGAAACAGATTCATCCAGAGAACAATGATCCTTCTCCACCAGTGATGCAGTGAGACACAGACAAATGGTTTGGACACAGCTGTACAGGCATGAAGACACACATGCAGGAAAACCAATGTCCTCACCTCATCATCTATCATATCCAGACTCTGAGTGTTGCAGCATGGAAAACAACAGAAAATGTCTGGGTTGTTAACAGAGCACAGAATCAACCAGCTGCTTGTACAGCAGCCTGTAACATTTCAAGACAATGAGTCCAGACTGTTGCATTGATTTTTGTTTTCTGCCAGAACAGTGTGAGAGGAGTTACCCCCTTTAGGGACACTGTGTTTTTTTTCTGGTAGAGATAAAATAATAAACAAAGATCTTTTCTGGATGTGCTGTAATTTTATATAAGCGTGGGCTCAGCACATTTTGGACTATCTGAATTGACAAACTGTGAAATTATCACTTTGTAAGCTTCATATTTTCCTTTTTCATCTGTAAACTATGAAGAATTTGCCAAATAGTGAACTTTGAAGAATGCATGTGGTACCTCATCTGAGGACAGCACCAGGGTGTGCGAGCGTCCCGACATCTTGGCTTCACTGAGCAGGCCGCTGATTTCCACAGAGCTGCTGCTGGCACTCAGATCATCATTCAGAGTGGGTCCCTGAGAAATCAACAACACACTCATAAGACTCACGGTGAGAGCCAACTGGCTTTCAGACTGAATTTAGTTGATTAGTCGGAGTGCTTCTCTCCTATTGATGTTTCTATGAAGTGTTATTGATTAAAAGCGACATGATGTTGCATTAGTATGTTGATATTGTAAATTTAATCAAGGATTAAATCTACTTCTGAACCAGAGAGACTGGATGAGGAGTGAATGAATCAAGAAAAATGAACTTTCCTTCCAACCACGTAGACAGGAATGACCAATGTGCTTCGTCCAGCAATTTAAAGCCAATAAAAAGTACAGTAGACTAATATATTTAAGATGTTTGATAGACTGAAAGAAAGGGGGGTGGGGAGCACATTCCTCATAATTTTAAAGATGGTGCATTACAGCACAAACTGTAAATGTGATTAGTAGTTGGAGAGGATGAAAGGTGGATTCTGTCCAACTCTAAATATCTCTCTGCCTGTCTCCTAATGAGTATGAGAGAGTGTGGACATGCAGGGAATTACACAGTTAAGAGCCAAAAAGCAGAAAAATCTGGCTGTGGGTCATCATTATATGAAGGTTGAAAGGTTGTTTCAACTAATAAACAGAGAAACTGTTCATATTCCCCCCTCGGATGTACACTGTTCACATTGGTGTCCTTTAAAAGATTTTTCTTCAATGACAAAGTGTAACAAAAAAAAAAACGAGCTGAAGGTTTAGAGTTTATCTACAGTATTTTAAAGGACTTCTTTTAAAAGTGAGACTAATCTTACAGACTCAGACTTTCTGAGTTGAGTCCTTACCTAAAAAGCTCCACATAACTATTAATGCGCATAAATTCTGCATTGATTCATCTTGTGATGTGCACTCTCCTTAAGCTCAGCGTGTCCTCGCAGAGAGGGAAAAGAAATGGATTGGTGCGGGATCAAAAAATAATCCCCTTTTTAATCCTATGGTAACCACATCTGATATTACACAGGATTAGAAACCGTTTCCATGCAAGTTCCTGCACTGCAACAAATGCCCATGTTAACAACTTTAATCTTATTGTATCCGGATGATATTTAAATGATTCAAGCTGCACTATGAAACACTTAAGTATTTCCAAACAAATATTTGTGCATAATTTGTTTAATTAAGAGAAAAACAGATGATACAGTTGCTAACATGGATATCTTCTGCACTGCTGCTCAAAATTAATTTCAAATTTAATTAAAATCAAGGTGACCTGGTCATTAATTTATTTTGCAATTAATAAGGCAAATATAATGCAATTAGGCATTTCTATGATTGTGACACAGTAATTTCTCTTCATACTAGCCTCCATTTACCTCTTAAAGTACCATCTTATTTCCATTTCAAAGGATTGAAGAGTAAGTGACAAAACATAAGAGAATACAGTACCAAATAATATGAATAGGAGAAGAAGTGGGGCCATGTAAGTGAAGTCTGTTTAACAGAAATAACACAATACATTAAAGCTGTGAGGAACACAGAGAAAACGGTAACAAACTGGTCATGTAACCTAGAGTATGATCTATAGATGCTCCATTGGATATTTTTATTTTTTATCCAGTATGATGGTATTGGCAAGAAGCCTCTTTTGACTAGAGTTATAATTACACTAGAGAGCACAAAGCAATGTGTCCTCAGACGTCCTCACTGTAAAGAATCTGTAAAGTCAATCAGTATTTTCCCAATGAAGCAGTCACCAAACCTCATGTACCTTGGCCTTGGTCTTCTCTGGACTGTCCTCTGTGGAGCTGAGAGGAGGGAAGAAACAGGTGACGTGTGCTGTATCATATCTGCATAAACAGCTCCTGAATTGACAAAACACTGCCTGACACTTTATTTTATTTACCTGTTTCCTGGTGAGGCTCTAAGATCTTTCACTTTGGTTTTCCTGAGGGAGGACCTGGATGAAAAAAAAACAAAACAAAAACGTGACACTGAGGTTTCAGATAATCCTGCCCAAAAACTATCAACGCCTCATGCCTGATGATTGTATACAAACTACTCGTGACTACATTTTGCTAAACAATGTGCGATCCATTCGTTGACTGTAAAAGATAACGTAGCAGTGCATTTTTGTTTTTCTTACCCCGGGTCCAGAGCTTGTCTGTGCTCCTCCAAACTGTGAGAGGGACTGGACATTGCAGGAGACTGAGAACCTGTGATCACAAACACCACACACACTGAGACTCTGACTGAGCTTGTTACATAGCAAAAAAATAAACACACTCATGAGATAAGTACCGTATTTTCCAGACTATTGAGCGCACCTGTCTATAAGCGGCTATTGAATTTATTCAAACAGTTTCATGTGGTCCACTCTGACTGGGTCTGTTGTGACGACGCTAAATGTCTCAGCAGCACGGAGCTTGCTAGCTTGTAAAAAGCCAACGAGCTTCGTGCCGTCGATACATGAGCCACACTGGTGTTTAAGCCGCAGGGTTCAAAGCATCAGAAAACAGTAGTAGCTTATAGTCTGGAAAATACGGTATCAAAAAAAGAGAAAAAAAAGAGGAGTAGGTATAAAGTCCTTCATTATGAGTGTGTACTAACCATGCAGTGTCCTTCTGGGAGAGCCCTCTGCGCTGCCAGGGGCCCTAAGGACCGCCACTCCTCCATCACAGGAGGCCACGCTACGAATCGAACCAGAGCGACTGTGGGCTGGACTGGCGTGTCCTTCAGAGACCTGAAGACGAATGAAGATGAAGATCAGTGGGAGAAGAGAAGGAAACACGTGGAAGAGAAGAAGAAGAGGCAGGATTTGTAATGGTTGAAAATTAATGAAAGTGAAAGGAAATCTCAGGAGTCTCACAGAAAAGAAGAGGGATAAAGTGCAATCAAAGAATAACTGATCTGAACAGCCTGAGCTGCAAACCAATCTGACAGAAGTCACTTGACATACTTTCACCATTTCTAATTCTTTGCCCTGTTTTCCCCTGGAAGCTCCACGGAGCCTCGGTTCCTGTGTTCCTGCCAATTCTGATCCAGTTCTCCAGTTGTTTATCTAATCTGAACTCATTCCTGCTCGAGCTGAGTTAAGTGACAGCATTAACAAGACGAGAGCTTTTCATCCAGAAAACAAAACAAAAAAAAAAGGCTGTGGCTGTTATTATCACACTGGGAGAGACAATAAGTTGTGACAGCACCACAGACTCAATTAGAGAGGCAGAGCAACACACAGCAATTAATCCATTAAAAAGGAATAAATATGAATGGACAGGGGTTAAAGACGAACAGGCACACACAGTAATTAAGCATCCTGTGGTGAAATTAAAGACGTATTTCATGTAAGAGGAGATGGTGGGAATAATGGCGCTTGTTCGATTAAAATTCACATCTGGCTGATATTTCAACAGATGTTAAACAGGAAATCTGTTGGTTCGAATAAGTCAAATAAAGAAAATCGTGCAGGTGTGTATGTGTGTGTGTTTAAACAAACCTCTCCCTCTGTGGAGCTGATGCTGTCTCGGGCAACTCCTCTGTAGCCCTTCTTTTTGCTTGGTGAGCGGGGAGAGCCCTCCCTCAGGTCTACAATCACACACAATTAAAAACCGTGATTAAACACAACTGATTTACCTGAACAGTCAAAGTTACACCACAGTTTGGTGCATTTGTTCATAGAAAAGCAGTTTCTGTGCGTGTTTTCTTGTGTGTCTGTTGCCACTTTGAGTCACGCCCACATTAAACACCTCTATTCATCATCAACTCAGTTAAAATATCAAATCTTCCCCCAAGAGTGACACTATTAATTAGGATGGTGATGATCATTTTTCTGCTCGTTCCCTGGGCGCACATGGAGATGCTGTCAGATGAAACAAAGACTTGAATCGTTTAAATTTATAAAAGATAATTTCAGCAGATCCCGTCTTCTCCTCCCACGTCCTCTCTCTCATTTATATCCTGTTCCAGCTGTATCTGTCAACCCCCTCGTTTTAATATTGCATAATTGACTGCATCATTTGTATCAGCGCCGATCCAATCACTCTGTTATCCCATCTGCAGTCAGCAGCATCAGATACGGCACTTCTTTGTGCACCGTCTGCGCTGACAGATACAGCCACTGAAATACAGCCAGCCGAGCTCAAAACGACTTGAGCAGAACAAAGCCAGACAGATGTGCTCAAAACGGATTAGCTGTTTGTTTGCAGAGGTCCAGAGTAAAACTTGAGTGTGTGTGAGGGTTAAGGCGGCAGAGCCGAGGAGGATTTGTGGTGTGCATAAGAAGATGCCTGGATTGCACTGTGGATTTTGTCTGTGTGCAGCGATTATGTTTACAGCGCAGAAGCAGGAAATGTTTCAATGTACTTCACAGGAGTTGGAGAGACAGTAAACTACACTTTAAAAACAAGGAGATGGCAGTGTTGTTGAGTTGCATCAGGAGTCATCTTAAGGACAAAAAAACTTGTTTAGGTACTTGAGCTAAACATGAAAGGCAGTGGAGATACTTTGAAAATGAATCCAATGTCTCACATGTCAAATTCATAATATAACTTAATCTACAATTTTCAATTAAATAAACAGAAGTTTGGAGAAATATGTTTCTCACTTTCTTGTTGAGGGTTTGGTGGAGAAATCCATACTGGATATAAGAAGATATTTGCTTGCATATATATTGACAGATACAAGTTGTTTTGGTCTTCTCATCTAACTCTGGGTAAGAAAATATAGAAAAATCTGCCTCACTGTTGAGAAATATCACAATATAAATCTGATTCCTCTCTCAAACAGACCTCTGGCTTGTATTGCGGCTCTGCTGGGGCTGTGCTGCTGAGCGCTGAGCCTCTCCGAACTGTTGCTGTTGTTGTTGTTGACCTGGATGCCGTTCTGCTTCATCAGCTGCATTAGCTCCGACTCTAAAGTTGCAATCTGTAGAAAGAGGAAGCGATCGATGTTAATCATCCGTGGGCACGTACTTGTCAAAAAGCTCCATTAAGCACTGACATAAATGGTGCGATAAGGAAAAGGTAATTGAAATTTTCACTTGAAAATCATGTTGCAGGGGTTGAACAAGCAAAAAGTGAAGTATTTGAACCTATAGCACAGGATTTCTGTTTAGTTTTGTTGTAAACTTGAAATACAGATCAGACTGTAGGACAGCAGGGGAATGAGTGTCATCATGACTTATCATGATTATCTTTGTGGCCTTTTTTACTGAAAGAGTAGAGACAGAAAACAGAGAGAGAGCTGGAGTGCACCTTAACCTGACGCCTCCCAAACTCTCCCAGTTTAAGGAAAGCAGAAAGCAGCTGAAGCAGCAGGTTACGACAGAGATGAGAGATGGACGGAAGCAGATTTAAAAAAAGATGGTTTACCCTGATTTGCAGTCCCTGGATCTCAGCCAGGTGAGCTTTCTCCGCCTCCTCCAGCCGCCTCCTCTC